>JAMKCH010011811.1:0-74081 GCA_023653785.1 Ophioderma brevispina | reverse complement strand
CCATTACTATCCGAACATACACTTACTACAACACATATTTGAATGGGGATTCATATCTTTGAACACTGTTTTCTTCTTTTCTAATATCAATTTTTCAGTTTGAAATTCCTTAGAGAAGTCCTACAAGACTTATCCTTCGCTTTTAAGCTATTACTGCAATTTCAATATTTTATCTTTCAGGTGATCCTGATCGTGGTACTTTAACCCTTCCCATCTACCGGATTTTGGTCATCAAGCTGTATAAGCATGTTCCACAGAAATAACACTTAGTGAATTACAGGTGCACTCTCTGATAATTAATTTAAAAGGTGCATTTCAATTATGATTAGAGGTGAAACTGACCATCATACGTACTCTGCGTATGCATTATCCATCAAGTAGAGAGAATAGGTAAATATGCAAATGTCGCTCAAGGAATTTGTCAATTTGCACTCTGTACTCTGGGTGGGTGTTTGTGCTCTTTTAAGCTTCATTAGAATAATTTCCTTTTCTTGCCGGTAAATTTGTCCTTGCTGCTGTTCATGATTAAAGGTGCTTTTTTCCCGTCTTCTTTATTATTATTATTATCGATTCAGAAAAGTACATCGCAGCCAGCAGGCTTGATTGCATTCATCGTCATATTAAAAGCATTACTTTTTAAAAAAATTTTAAAAATTGCACTCAATATCCTACAAATGATACACCTCTAAAATAAACACTATAGTTTCTTACTCACACACAACCACACACAATTGTAAACATTCCCAAACACCACCAGCCTCTATCACTACTTCCAAACAACCACCAACCACCTATCACATCCTACCACACACTCTCACATCCTCAATATCCTCAAATAACATACACAACCACAACCACACATCTCTCATCACCTCACAACCCACCCACGATCAACCCAATCTCTCATACCTATTCCTCCACACCCAAAACATCATTCACAGATGTTCACAAAAACAACAGCAACCTATACACAAGCATCTAAAATGTTTAAAAAGATATGGTTTTTGTCTGTTGTGGTCTCTATTTGATATGTTATTGAGAGCCGGCACTTGTATACAGCTCAATTAATATGTATGGAAACAAACTTGTGGTTTGATGGTAGAAGCAATCGCATTACATGTCCGTACCTCAGTCCTGGTGTCGATAAACAACAACATGGCCTACAAGCTTATATTATGATCTAAGTCAACACATATCCTAATCTTGGCACACTGAGTGTATTAGCATGTCATCCGGCAACCCTCTCAAGATCTCCCCAAAATGAGACACTACAATTTTTGTATACAGCTATCAATCATAGTATTTACCCTACCACGAACAGCTTTATCAGAGGTGTGAAATTCCTCTTTTATAGGATTTCCTCTTTTTTTGCGATTTTGTTAGTGCCAAAGTTTTAGCTTTTTCTTTTATATCAGCCTGTTTTTGGGCATTTTTACTCCCTTTTTTCCCTTTCCCACACTTTTTCTTTTTTTTTCCTGTCTCACGCTTTTTTAATCCCCCCTGGCTTGGGATTTTCATAGCACGCATGTCCGTATGTATGTGTGTGTTCCAGTTCAATTTTTGGTTGTAAATTTTAGGTTTTTATATGTATGTATGTGTGTTCCAGTTTGGTTTAGGTTTTTTCATGTTTCAGGTCTTCAAAAAGTTGAAAGTCCATTTTAAACCAGTCTTGGTTTAATAGTGCATTCGGGGTTCCTTCCATAGGTGGAGGTGTCCAAAGGTCACAGGCCAAGGTCACAAAGGTCATCTGAGGTCTTGTTCCAGACTGCCATCTGCCAGGGGTTGACTCAAGTTTACTTGGCTGTAATTTTTTGTCAGGCTGCTCACGCCCGTTTTGTATGTTTTGAGAGTTAATCCTGTCATACACGCAGGAATCATTTTGTAATGAAAATCGAATGGCATTTACTATATGGAGGGAAGGTACTTCCAATGACAACACCAAACAAGTATTGAAACAATGATGCACAGGATAGTAAAACCTGGGGTAAAAACGGATTGGGTTGTTGATTCAAACTTAGAGAAAATAAAGTAAATCAAACTGAAATTTTCTTTTTTCAAAATACCATAATAAATTATAAAGAATGAGAATTCAGATCGTAAAATCGACATGATCGAGGACATCAACAAGCATTTAAAAAATGGCGTTTTTGGCAGATGCCATTTTAATCCAAATAAAATATTTATAAAAAATAAAAAATAAAATTTTAACAGGGAGGGGTTAAGTGTTCGTTAAAGCAAACATTTCTGTACATTCAATTACCTTCCTTGAGTGAGTGACGTCAACACGTCCAGAAGCTGTGTTTTGCATGTTTATTGTTTTAAAAAAAACCGTACTATAGGCGCCCACACCGGTGGCTTTGAATCACGTCTCACAATTTACTGCTTGCTGCGTTTTTTATTGCATTTCAACACTGACGTCACGGACTCGAGGAAGGTAAAGCAAGCATACCAGATAATTTCAAATTTAAAAAGCAATTTTGGCATTTTACATCCATCACTGTTAAGAAGCAAGTTTCCTTGGTTCATATGTTAATCCACCATGCTGGCCTGTGACTGGTAGTCCCTTTGTAGTGTTAAGGCAAAAACCCCAAAGGATTCTTGGGAAAATTTACATTCCTCAGTCCTTTTCCAGAACTCAATTCAAATATTGATTTTAGTACCATTTATGCCAAAATGTGTCGGCTGCGGGCATGCTGTGAATGTGATTACGTATCAGATTAATAGGTCTATTTCCACCATAATTTTCCCATCAGGATTAATGATATTCATTAATGAGAAACATATACTAGGCAGAAATGTCAAATAGTTCCCCTTTTTGCCTTTGTGTCCTGTGGTTATTTTATACGTGTTTGGGTTATTATAGGAAAACAGGTATGGTTAAAGCCACTATCAGTGAGTCACATCAAATAAGTCAAAAATTTTGTAGGAATAGCTTAAAAATGAAGGATACCTTCCAGAATAATTCCCCAAAGAAATTATATTTTTTGCAACTGAAAAGGTATGAAATCCTATTCAGTGTATTATAGTAGATTGGGTCCGTACGGACAGTCTTACTGAATATCCGATTCTGTTCTATTAGATTGCTTCCAGACTTTGACACTTGTAGGGTAATGTTAGGATAGCTATACTTGTTGCAGACATGCACAAATCTCATTTTTGATATTTTCATTTTTCTGTTTAGCAATTACTGAATCGTGCCTTTAATTGCTCTGATCATAGATTGAATTTTGGTCTAGTTATAAAACAAATTCACAATAAAACATTATATATTGCCTAGATAATAATTAAACTTTAACAACACTTTTGCAGATATTATAGGTTTGTATTTGTTGATTAAAAGGCATTATTTTCCATGCATTTATGAATAAGACTATATCAAAAGCCTTTCTGATACATTGATCTCGGTATACCACATACAACTAATAACTGGCTGCTGGATAAACAACCTTGGGTAGACTGTTTTCTTGAATGGCTTCTAGGAAAAAAACTGAAAATGACCTAGAAAATATAAAAGGGTTTAATTTCATGATTGACAAAGGTAGAACTGGTATGTTTCTCAAAATAATGGTATTTGGACAGTAAATTTGAGTCAATTTACTCTGCACTCATTCAATTTCACACTCAATTTTCCCCACACCATTCGTAACCGCTTATGATGAGCATCTGTACTGGGCATATTTTGTGAGTTTAGTGTTTTCTAAACTTCTGGTCACCATGTTGAAAATTTGGTCTTTTGGTGGTTTTAGCTTGTACTTTGTGAAATTGTTGTATTTTCTCTCTGAATTTTTAAATATGAAAGAAACATTCTCAAAGTTGCCAATATTTTCTGTGAACTACCTGTGTATACTGGATGCATTTACAAACTGGGGGGTATCAAAATCAATGGTACTGCTCCCTATATATTGGACTTTTCTGCTGATGCATCAAAGGTCAGAAAAGGTTAATTATCCTCACAACATCACAATGATTTTTTCTGATGAAGACATGTGGTACAAGTCGAAAATTTCAAGGTATCAACTTGTCTTAACTGTTTAAACCTATCACATGTTTACCTACCAGCATGTATGAACTTTCATTCGAAATCCAAATGTGCTATTGCAAGACAGCTAGACATCTTAAATCAACTTGCATTATGTTACAGTACCAATTGTGGGGTATCAAATTAAAATGACTTTCTAAGTATACTATACACTTATTCTTGCAGTATGTTTGCCGTACACCATTGGTGGTGTATCAAAAAATTAAAATTGACTATTTCTAAGTATAGCTAACATCTTATTCTGCATTATGTTCCGTACACAATTGGGTGGGAGTAACAAAATAAATACATTCTAGTAGTAGCTTAGACATCTTATTCTTGCATTATGTTACAGTACACAATTGGTGGGGGGTATCAAATTAAAATGACTATCTAAGTATAGCTAGACAGCTTCTTGCATATTTGCAGTACAGCAACCATTTAAGATTAACCGATCCAGGGTTTCCCTCCTGCGATCAGATGGCCGATTACTTTTTTTGTCGTATAGGCCGCCTCCACCGATCCGATTGTTTGCCCTATATGTTAAATATCGACCAACCCTAGTGAAGTACTAGTAGGAGTTGCACTGGTGGGTCAAACTTTTTAAAACATAGGGCCTAGAGGATTGCGCAATGATTATAAATTACTAATCTGTGCGGTCCACATTGTGTGCTACAAGTTCCGAGAGGAATTTTGGAAGATAAGGGGTTATCTTTACTTACCAGAATGTGCGTAAAATATAAATACCACCAATCATGCGGCCAATTGTAAAATTCCTCCCGCAAACTCCTCCTTTCCCTGAGTTCATCAGAATATCAAACCATCATGCTCGTTGTAACTTGAAGATGTCATTTATTATTGATTGCATTTTCAAAATGATTGCGTTCAAGTTTAATACATCCAAAACTTTTGTTACAATTATACTGTAATCGACCGGTCTTCACGTGCCGTCCATCACCAGGTCAGGCCGTTCTACAAATGCTAATTTATGCTTGACAAGTTTGACAGATGCGAAAACATGCATTCGTGTAACGGGCTCTATAGTACTAAGAGTTTACAATTCGGTAATGGCGAAAAATTATTTATGCAATTCTTGTTTTCCAAGAAAAATTTACAAAACAATTTGTATTCCCATTCTTCATCATTGTATTATTTTGTTATATGATTTTTCCCCAGTCATTTCTTTTAACATATTTTGTCATGGTAAGTATACCCCCCTACCGCAGGGTTCCGCAATCAATCTCAAGACGTAAATGGAATCCCCGGGAAAAACACGTGTCAGGACAGCCGCAAGATCATACGAGTGCATGAGCTGACCTGTATATCGTCTCCTCGCAAGGGCGGAGAAATTCTGATACTGATTCCCCTTTTCCTTTTTTATGTATTCATAATAATTCAATGAAGATGGATTGATTAGTAGCAAGCCCCACATCGCCTTTGTAGACTAGCGTTATCCCCGGGGCATTATCTATGTGGCCTATGCAAATTGTTTCATTCTTAACCACACGCGCGCTCCATGTTTGGCTCGTGTAATCAAAAACTAACGACGCGGTTCGGGAAAGTAAATGTATCCCTTGCATATTAGCCACCTAATGGCGTAGCCAATACTAACATTTGTGGGGAAAATGTGTTTTTGGTGCCGTCAGACAGATCCAGAGCTAAAACTCCGATCAAGAAAATTTTACTTTTCTGAATCTCAGTGCTACCTAGTTTTGAGGATCGTTCTCGTTTTAATAAAATTTCTGACCCTCTCTGATGCAAAAAAAAATGCCATAAAAGAACCTATGATTTTTATATTAGTTTCAGATCTATATCTATGGCCCTGTTATTGTTGTTAACGTTAGTCCTCTCAGACTCACGCATCCATGAAATTTTAGATCTTTTTCAGTCTGTGTCACAAACTCCCCTGTGGGAAATACTTCCGTACCAGCCTATAAATCAAACAAACTTCCTCTGATCCCCTTATTCTTTTCACGACTTACAATCAATGAGGAAAATGGAATGAAATGATATGAACAAGCACCACGTGTTTGGTAACGCTATTATTAACTGTTATGTTCTATGCAAATTAGTAATGAGAATTCATTGCAGTCCGCACATGTTTGACAAAAACAAGTTAAAATTTTAGTCCTCTTCTACGTATTTTTCTGACACTGTTGATGCTGTAACAAAAATATAGCCACCTGCAAGTGAAAACGAACCTAAAAAAATACGTAACGAAGAGTTAGAAACTGGAATATTTCTGCCGTATTTCTGGACTCTGCTCCATTTTAATGTTTCATTGAAATGAAGCTTTGAGCACCAAAGATACAAAAATGAAAGCTAAATTTTTCTCAGTTTCACTTATAACGACGATGTTCCGTGGGAAGAGCCCGCTAGGTCCATGTGTCCTGGTCATCGTTGTAACTTATACAGAACCATGAACAGTTTCAGTATAGCTGAATTTGGAACCGCCTGAAGTGTTATAATTTGATGTACGTGTAAATACCTAGTGGACTGTGATAGCCTACGTTTTTCATGTAGGCTAAGAATTATATAGCTAAATAACATGTATTAAATCCGTTTGAGCACTCCGTGTTTTCCAATTAAAAACTGGTAAAATATCTCAAATTAATACTTTGTCCCTTTCTTTCATTCAATATATCGGTTGTGGATCGGCACGCTCTGACTATTTTTGCCGATCCGATTTTTTTTGCCGATTTTCGGAAAAGGCCGCCGACCGATGTCCGATACAAGATCGGTTAATCTCTAACACCATTGTTGGTGGTAATCAAAATGACTATTGTCAGCATGGCTTTGAAATTGGGGGATTAGGAAAGCTCCTTCCCAGGAAAGGTGGCCATTTGGAGGGAAACTTGGGAATTTGGAGGGAACTTTCTACCATAAGATATAGTGCGAAATCTGTAGAAATGTGACTGACTTCCCAGGAAATTACATTTTGTTCAAACCCTGATTTGTAAGTATAGCTAGAGAGCTTTGTTCTTGCAGTATTTTTATAGTACACAATTGTGTAGTAATCAAAATCAAAAAAAATGACTATTGTAGATATAGCTACTCATTTGGCAGTACAATACAGTACAATTGGTATATTGAGTCCACTTTGTACAGCAATTCGTTCATATTCTCTTTCCAGGTTTCTTCATAAGTAGTGCTATGTTAGGAATTTTTGCCGTCCCTATTTTGGGCTTTCCCAAGGCGCTTCCTAAACAATTAAGGATAACAAGGATAAGAAAATGGGAGAAGGAAAAGCGGAAAGTGATGAAAGATTAGCCAGTTCACATGGCCTTCAATTGATTTAGGCTTAAAAAAGTAAGTTTCGATGAACTACAGTATCAGTCAGAGGGTGTTTTGAGTCAATCCCCCAATGCAAAACCATTTTTGGGAAATTTCACCTCAAGAGGGTCATGTGAATCAATGAAATTCCTATCATACACACATGAAAACCTTGACTTTAACGCTATTTTAGCCCACAAAACATTAGTATTAGGGAATTTTTTGCATGGATTCTGAAATGTCTTGTGGTTCTTAAACTTTGGAACACTTTTTATCCCTAAGTACTGACATGTGTTTCGTAAGTATGGTTTATAAGAACCTTTGCTATGCATCATGGGATTGATTCAAAACACCCTCTTGAGTATCAGTAGTAGTTTGGCTTTAGAATGAAGAAGATCTTTTTCTTGTATAAGAATTTTGATTGGTTACTCATAGGGTATGTATTTAGTCCAAATCAGAAGCCATGGTAAATAAAGCTAAAAGGGGTATAACAGATATCTATCAGGTGAGGTCTATTTTGATTGGTTTATCATTGGCAATTTGAATGCTCAGGGTTGACTAGAGTGGGAGTTACCATTTAATTTTCAATCCGTGTAGTTGTACTAACATATCTAAATTAGTTCATGTACCCTTTACACCCGTTAAAAGAGGACTGCTGTATTGGACCCAACTCCACTAAAATGCAATTCTCCAGCATACATCGTTCATAATTAAGTTACCCAGCTTTTGTTATTCAATCAATGATCATCCGGAAAGGTAACATGTTTTTGTGTCGTCTGCAAGATTGCGAAGTCACTAGTGAATTTATCGGTCGTATGTCTTTGTGTCTGTGTGTCTGTGTCAAAATGTTAACACTTTATATCTGCACTGCCGTAGTAGTTCCGTAGGGCTCGTTTATGTAACTTGGTGGAAAGGAGGGGGTGGGGTGGATTTGACACTCGTGGTGGACCTCATGTGACCTTTGTTACCTCATGTTACCTTTGGTGGCCGGTCAAAATTAAACCCTTAAATATATTGCATGCTGTTTCATATGAGTTCCATAAGTGGCTATGATGATGTAACTTGGTGGAAATAGGTTTTTGGGGGTGGGGTGACATGTTGTGTGACTCATGTGACCTTGATACCTTATTGTGACACTTTGCCCCATTTCAAACCGCACGGCAGACTACACTTGCGGTGCGGGACCGCGATGTATTTTTAATAATTACCTATCCTAAGGTTTTTTAATCCAGATCTGCAGTTTATCCCAAAATCCCCAGGGAAATGTCGAATATGCGCTGGCCATATTTTACTTTTGTAGATCCCTCTTTAAAATTGCAAGCACCATAATTAGTTTTAGTTTCGTTACCATGTGCATAGCACAGCTATGTGTCTTGTATTTGAGCGATTCTTCTTGTTTCCTCCTATGTACTTCAAAAATGTTACTAGTGCCAAACGCTTAATGGGCTGATTTTGACAATGTGCTCAGAATGACCGGCTGACCTAGCTGCATATTGGTGTATAACAGTTGTGTTGCCAGTGGCTGGTTCCTGTAGCCCGTTTTGGTTAAATCTAAAATCATCCTTACAAATAGCAGCGTGGGATAATTCATGCACATGAATTCTCTATGACTGGTGCCTATGGGGGTGTACACAATTGCATCAGTGATCATTTTGTCCAAAATCGTAAGGAAATCTATGAAATAGTACTGTCTGCAAATAGTGGCCGCTAATCCTGACCCTTAAGGAATATTGTCCGATTCTGAATATTGGAAATTTTGTATGGATTGGAAGCTTAAGTTAACGTAGATTACACATAAATCAAAATAAGGTGAAAATTTGTCCACATTTGTTGTGGGGGGGGGGGGAGTATTTTGCCCTTTAATTTTCCCCCGCCCAATAGCTTACATCTCGAAAACGATTCCGACAAAATCCATCATCTCAATGGCAAATGGTGACGTCAAAGTTATGACCATCCATAATTTACCGTCGGTGTGGACCAACATATCGCAGTTTTGCCACTATTCTATAACTGCGATCGATGTGTTTTTATATCAATAATAATTAAAACAGACAACAAAAGATGAAACAAAATATGTCCTCCTTCTGTAACTTATTTTCAAATTTTATTATTACTTTCTCTTTCATCCATCAACTATTACAGTGTCAGCAATTAACAATTCGAGTCAACACGATGTTTTGGTCATCACTTTTGACGTCACGAGGATAGCAAAATGGGGACGCTTTTGATAAATGAAGCCGTGGCGAAAAAATCCGCCCGTTTTCTTCGTATGTCAAAAAGCAAAATTAAAATGCCTCTATTTTGTTAATTTTACCTCAAATTGTATTAATTTTTTGGGGAATGGTGTTAGTATGTACATATCTTTTATGAATGTAATTCCAACTGAACTGATCTTGACAAAAATCTTGGACATATTTCCGTTAAAGACACTATCAGTGATTTATCTTTAAATTTAATTTCCTAATTAAGAACTATCATGATTTATCTTTAAATTTTGAAATTTACAGGAAGAGCTTAAGGAAGGGATAAGTCTTTATATTAAATTCTCAAAGTATTTTTTCCAACTGAAGAATAGACAGAAAAGCGAGAAAACGGCAGTTTTCCAATATATAATCTCCATTATATTACGTGTTGTAGTAATGTCCATGTGACATAATTGACTAAAAAATCTCAGATTTTGTCCTTATTAGGTTTGCTTTTCTGATCTTATCATTTACAAGGTATGTTATCTACTTGTCCAACCGCAAGTTTTAAGGGACGTCATTATGCGTCGTTGCATTCCCACTAGCGTCTGGATCGTGCCGCCTTTATCCGTGGCGTATCTGCTATATTACAAAGCCATAGCACAGCGCTGTACTTAATGGCTGCGCAACATCAAAAGTTGCAGTGACGTAACCCTTCAACTTAAGATGAGACAACCTATAGGACATTGTAAGACATGCAAAAATCGATTTTTTATTTTTTTTTCATTTCTGATTAAGCAAATCAACTGATGTGACTAGGGAATATACGTGCTGTCGGGCGTGAATGTATGGGGGTGTACACAGATTTTGGACTGCCAGTGGAAATCTAGTGGTCATTTTGGCCAAATAATATGTGAAATCTTTCTTTACAGGAAACATAGGTGAGCTAAATCAATCCAATTTTGTATCAAAATGTGTCATCGAGTTTTTGGTGATATGCTCCATAGAGGGAGAAAATGACAATGATAAATGGGACCTGATTGGGTCACCCACTTTAATTAGCATAGTTTCAATGCTAATTTTGCATGGAGGTACTTGGTGAGGTACTGCTTGGCAAAACAGCTCATTACCGATAGTTCGTATATATTAAATTGCCCTTAATCACTAGGATATATGCTAAATTTATTTCACCAACAGGTTTTATCCCATTTACTCTTGACCTTATCCCTTATTAATCACGACCGCCTGATTACAGTGGGGTTTTGGTTTGGCTTGTTCCACTGAGGCCGGTGGCGGCCAAGCCTCATTCACTATAGCAACTCACCAAAATGTCAAAAGACATTACAGCAGTACTGAGTGCCAAACACAAACAATTTTGTCCTTGATGTGGGTCGTCATGGGAACACCCATGACCCACATACAACCTCGCACTCCTCCATTATTCATACAAAAAAAATTGCAGAATAACCCTTCCAGTGGGTTATTCTTCAAATCCAACGTTTTGGACTAACCCCCCCCCCAGAAAATATTCCTTGACAACATATAAAAAATTGGGAAAATTTTTTGTCAAGATTCGCTTTTAAGTGTGAAACCACTGGCGACGTATGAAATTGGGATTTCTGGCCGCCCTGCCCTGGCTTGTTCATGTCTATGAAGTTGAAATGAACCTTGAAAATTATGAACCTTGAATATGAGGCAGGACAGAGTAATTTCCCAGGATGATTCCTTTTCAAATTAATGTTTTCCTACAAGGGATTTAGATGTCTTCCAGTCTAACTATGCTGATTTGTGAATGGTATTAATTCACAGTTTGTAGGTTAAAAAAGATGGATTTTGGGTGCGGTACAGGTAATGGTCTCATTAAAGGGTGTAACGAGAGATTTCAATAACAGGGGTGTCCTTATAAAATGTGAACAAATTCTGATTTTTGCACTTAGTATGTAAAGCTTTCTATCAAAAAATCCCCATGTGAAAGTTATTAAGCGGAAATCTTTTGGGTACAAAAATACTAAGATTCAGCTATATTTTGAATGATGAAACATCGTTCATTTGTTTTCACTTCAAGCAATTTCTGTAACCTCTCCATTTAAAGTCAATGGAGAAGAGTTGATATTAAAATGCTTTCTTGTTTAATTTTAAGTTGATTGATGGCAAGAATCATTGGTTTAACACGGTAAAAGTGAAAATACTTGAAGAAATTGTTGATTTTGGATATTTTAAAAGGGCAAATTTTATAATCAAATTGTGGAGCTGGAAGAATCAGAATCAACTTCCCATGTAGGAGTATTCTTTGTTATGCAGTAACAGATGAGGACGAGGTCGTATGTGGGTCATGGGAAAAAACCATGACCAATCCATCAAAGTGCCCCTAAACATTGGTTTTGTGGTTGTGTGGTAATTTGTTGTTTTGTTTGTGAGTACTGAGTTGTTATATTGAAGACTACAATTTATTAGATGGAACTCCGTAAAAATGTCCAAAACATCCCTATTGCACGTGGTAAAAAAAATGATAAATGAAGAGTGGTTTTCAAAACTCACTTAGTCCAGTCAAAACCTGGTTGGAGGAAATTTCTTGAACAAAATCAAACCAAGCCAATGGCATTGTTGTTAATGGTGAAAATTAACACATGAACTGTTCCTTTTCAAAACCTGTCTAGCCCCCTGTTGCCAGCCAGCTTGGGAAATGCACCTAAATTTGTCAAACTCGCTTCTTCCTCACCCTCAGGCACTACAAAACTAATTTTCTCTGTACATGTCAAGATAGACTGAGTTTTGGAGACCACTCTACAATTGATTGCAGCTATTTCGTTATTAAATTACCATATGCTCAAACCTCCTGTGTGAATGTATTAAATATCATTTGCATATTCAACATGATAATAATCTCATTTGCATATTTGTTCACATGTATCTGATTCTGGTGAAACAAGGTGAAAATAGCTCTGTATTTCATTCAAGTGATCATTTACAAAATCAAAATGAGGTCGTCTGGTGTCAAAGGTCATCAAAAGGTCAAATTTGCATTAAATGCAAACAAAAGGATGTGATGATTGTAATTTTTTAAAACAATTTTGGAGCAAAATGTAATGATTTTTTTGTTAGGCTCCTAAAAGGTGTCAGAAGACCATGGGTATTAGCTTTAAAATATTAATTGAGCAATTTGTTCAGGTTTTGAGTATTTTTATTTGTTTTGTTTTACTCATTAGGGTGAAAAGCAACCTTGTATTTCACACTCCTTTTCAATTGAAATAAAAGGAGGATGGAAGTGCAATATTTGCTGGAAAGGTGTTTTCCATTTCTTAAAAGATAAATCTCTTTTTTGTGCGTCTAATCTGCTTTTGTTTTTGTTGGTTTCCAATATGGAAATTTGCTCCCTATAGATGCATTTCTCTTCATGGAGATGACACCCTTTTAACACACCATATTATTGCACTTGATATGGACAGACTACTCTACATGGGGAGGGTGATTTCAGTAAAAGTCAAGTAGGGTTCGTTCACCCTCACCCAGTACACAGTGTGAAGAGAGACTTATATACAACTCAGTGGATATCACCTCACATGAGTTGCATCATGATATCAAATGGACTGCATGGTGCCATTAAAATAAACACATCCTATGTACACTGGGGTATATGTGTCTGTTGTTAATTTAACAAAATTATATTTTCTACACTAGCCGGGAAAATGGTGGAAAATATTGTTATTAAATGTTGTAGTACTTCTCGACGAGAGACTTGCGAAGTTAATTTTGTGATCTCTTGTCTAAAATTTAGGTGTACAAAATTCTACATTGTTGGGAAAAAAGTTAGCCCCAAATAATTCACAATTGTGTTTTTTATAGCCTAAAAGTTTAAATTTGGGGTTATAGTCCTCTGTTAAAGTGGTTTAATATATATATACACTCTTTCCATGGGACATTCTTATCAAATACACACTTGAGCCTTTTTATCCACAGGGTTTTGTCCAGCCACGAAAGAGTTGGAACGGGGCTATGAAGATGAGCAGCGTATGTTCGTCGTTCGTCCGTACGTTGATAAAAAAATGTAAACCACTTGTATACGATTATCTGGAGTTGCCGATAAGGGTTGACAAGCGATGAACTTGGTGGAAGAAGGGTGTTGATGAGTTCTCGACATGATTAGAGTTGTGGCCGTAAAATTGCTAATTAAGTATCCTAATTGCATAAGTTACGAGAAAATTTTCCTGCAAGGCATGTTTTATTGGAGTTACCATTAAGGCGGATATTGATGTAACTTGGTGGAAGGAAGAGGGGCTGAAGAGTTCTCGACCTGATTAGATTTTGGGCGTATTTTGGGCAAATTGAGTATGCAAAATGAGCTCATGAATATGCAAAAATCAGCGTAATTGCTTATATTTTGAAAATGGTACATCGGATACTAGAATTCCTGTGCGGTGCATGAAAGTGTATCATGGGCCACATCTTTTGGCAATTTGAAAGTATGTGATAATGCGGGCCTTGGTATGCAATGACGGCTAATTAAATATTGAGTAATGCATGTATTCTCTGAAAAAAAACCGTACATTGGATAGGCAAAATTCCTTGTACATGAGACTACTATGCCATAGGGGAGGGGGTGGGGTGTGGGGGGGTGGTTGGTTTAAGGGGTGTTGGGGAGGGGGTGTGTGTTTTGCAAATGTTGGGGAGGGTGGTTGGTTGCAGGGTGTTGGGGAGGGGGTGGGGTGGTGCATGTGGTGGGGTGTTGCAATGGTGTTGGGGATGGGGTGTTGGGGCGGGTTGGGTGTGGCTGGGTGTTTGGGAGGGTGAGGGTGTTGCGGGTTTTAGGGGAGGGGTAGAGTTTGCATGGGTGTTGGGGAGGGGAATGGTGGTGGCGGGGTGTTTTGGGAAAGGGGAGGGCGTCGTTACAGGGTATGGGTGGTGTTGGGTGTTTAGGGGTGTTAAGGTCAGGGGTAGGGGTTTGCTGGGGTGTTTGCAGAGTGTTGGGGAGTGGGGTGGGTGTTGGGGATAGGGGTGGGTGTTTGCGGTTTGTTTTTGAGAGGGGGGGCGGGGTTTTGCGGGATGTTGGTGAGGGGTGTAGTGTTGAGGGGTTTTGGGGAGGGGGTGGGTGTTTGGAGTATACAATACTACATGTTGAGAGGGAAAGAGTGCAATCTATTTTTCCCGAGTTACTGGCTACAGGCATACCACCCGAACCCCGAAGGGTGAGGGGTGGAAGGCCTGTAGCCAGTACCGAGGGAACATATTTGCACTATTCCCCGACTAGCAATGTAGTATTGTTGTATACACCTTAATAACTATTTATGAGATAATGGTATTCCAAAGTGCCTTTGGAGACGAAATATCGTCTTGACTGTAAGCTTTTCTTGCATATGAATTGCATCCCGTTTACGAACCTTGGCCATGTTGGCGTAAAATCACCCCAACAACTCGTCCAAGTCGGCACAATTTAGTGCTTCAGCTTCCGTGAGATAACGTTCCTTTTTCCTTACAGTAGTCGAAAAAGATGTTCACAGCCTTCCAGAAAACAAAAAGCGTGTTTTGTGCATCTTTATTTTGTATAACGCAGCAATTTCGTCGTCTGTCAAAGACGCTGACCTACTACTGGCAGCGGCCATTTTGTGTTGTTGTGTTTTCGGAGGAAGTTCCTTCTTTTTAGGAGAAACATAATAACTACAATACGGTTAAAATGCTAACATAGATACCTTTTGCCTCTGGGTACGATGATATAGGGAAGTAGTAAAAAATACCACATGGGAAGTAGCGCAAATTCACTGATAGCTCAGTTTATCATCCTGTTCCGGCACAAATTGACTCATGGAATGGAAGCCCTTATGCCTATTATCTCATGATATGTATAAGGTGTAATATTGCATTTATCAATGCTACTGATCGCTACTTCGGCGTGTGACATATTTTACTGCATCCGCGTAAATCCGATTCCGCCTTGTTTGTACAAAGAATGATCTGTGCCTCAAGGTTTACTAAAGCTAGAGGTCCCTTTTTTGTGATATTAGGAAATTGAAAATATTGACTCATTATGGCCCCCCCCCCCTCAAGTGGAAGGGTCATTACTCTCTGTGCCCCGTGATTGGCATCAGTGTATAGTGCACACTTCACAGTGGATACCACTGGCTATATGGTGTGTAGGGGAGTGTGTATGCCTCTTTTCTTCATGAAGCATAGAAAATGTTACACTATTGAGAACAGAATTACCTTGATGACAGCATTATCTTTAAGGTGGTCATCGTTGTGATGATAGATGACACGTGTTCCAGGGAACGCTTTGTTTTCATTCCTTAAAAACAATTCAAAGAATTCCTTAGTTGAATTTTTACATGCTTTTGAGTTTGCATCAAAACAGTATGAGGTGAATGATGCATCTTACCAAAGATAACAATTTCACTATTCAGCAACTCCCCATATCTCCTTGTACAGGAGGGTGCCATTGGTGATTCATTATTAACCCAAGAAATGATACTGCATTACCCTCAACCCAATGCAGTATCAACTGGATGGCTTTACGCGGTACATTTAAGTCGACACACTGTTCATTACGTTTGGAACTCTGCGTATGTGCTAGGGACACAAGGGTGCAAACGGCAAAGCAACAAACATGCCCCAAAACTATCATTTTGCTTTAGATTTTGCTCAAATATTTTATGAGGATAGATTTCTGTGAACTGGGACCTTTAAGTATTATAATGCATTATGTTCCTTTTTACATGATATTAACAAGTTTTCAAAAAGATTTTCCATTGTTGCAAGGGATTTCAACATGCTAACAGAGTTGTTCATCACAAATCAAAAACTCGCATCGATGCTCCGTGTATTTTATTCTGGCTCGGCCGCCACTCGCAAGGGGGATAAAAATATGCGGAGTGTGGATGCACTGTTGATTTGGGGATGAACCACCTTGTAACATATTGAACCATAGTGGAAAAAAACAGCATCCAGACAGAAATACACAGAGAAAGCTCAGTAGTATTATATAGATATTTCCAATGGACCTAGACATTCACTGATGTTCAGAAGAAACTTCAGATTACTAATGTTTAATATTTATATGACCAGTGTTGAGTATCAATCACCAGATTTGTACAAATGTATATTATCACTAATGATAAAAAATGAAGCGATATGTGCATATTAGAGGTTAACCGTATTGTATCGGGAAATCGGGAAATTCGGGGGGACGATTCTGCAAAACGGCAAAAAAATGGATCGGTTAAAAAATATGTCAGAGGCTGCCGATTCTCAGCCGATGTACTGAATGAATGAAGGGACGAAGTATACAATGGGTATTTTTTTCCCAGTTTTAAGTAGAACACAGGAGACAAGAGTTGACTCAAAAGGTAACAGTTTTCTCCAAAATTCCTAATCGGAAGGAAACGCCAAATGTTAGGACTGCACAGATTGTTGTTTAATCATCGTCTCCAATTCCTAAGGTTAAGAAATTTTGAATCCGTGCGTCTCTAATATATGGGGCAGATCGTCGGATCGGATTGGTGGATCAGCCGATACTACAAAAAAAATATTGGACACGGAGGCGGCAGAGGAAACCCTGGATCGGTTAATGTCTTGTATAGTGATTTGTACCAAATTGCCTCCTTATTTGCAGTCTTTTACTACCTGGATGTTTTAGAACATTCACTGCATTGCATGTAATGAAATGCATGAACATGTTATGTCCAACTAATTATAATTTAGACTACAGCTGCAAGTACAGAGTGTTTTATTCCAGCAATCAGTCTCAGATATTTGTTTAAAGGGGGATGGCCCGATTTAAGGATATGAAGTTTTCATCTTGATAGATTGGCTTTCACTCCAAAACTCCATCTGTAAAGTTTCGCGCCGATATTTCAATCCGTTTTGATGCGAGAGCTAAAAACGTGATTTTGTAAGCCCCATAGAGTACTGTATAAAATTAATATTGGTCGACCAAAATGGGGCACATTTTCGCTCATAGCTTCCAAACCAAACACCAAACTGCACCCTCATGTACATGATGAATAAAATGTACAGGCCTGTAGCCCACAGCTTGAGTTTATTGCCCTCGGCCTTTGCCTTTAGATAATTAACGGCTAACACTCAATAATATAAAATATAATAATATGACAGTAATATAATATATAAAGGTCACTTAGGTGCAGAGCTGACCTAAATCTCGGGTGATTTGGTAATTAGCATTTGACTTCCTATTTCCCTTGTACACAGATTTTCAATGAGGCTAAACTAAAAATACTATATGCTTCAAGGCAGCTGTGCATGATTATTTTGCAGGGCATGTTTGCCTTGAAAAATTTTATTTTTTTTCATTCATTTTATTTACAAACAATTTTTACAATATCTGTAAAATGTTATTTAAAGGGACATAATGGCATGAAAAAAAATGACAGAAATTGCCACAAACTGACACCCCCCAGAACTCTAACTGTTTTTACTGTTTTTACAGAATATAAACATTCAAATTGTTTTCAAACTCGTGGAAGTGATTTCAGTAAGGGTCCTTTTTATTATGTCAATTTTTTTTATGCCATTATGTCCCTTTAAAGGTGCAGCGAGAGATTCCACATAACAGGTGTCCCTAAAAATTTGAAAATCCTGATTTTTGCACCAATGCTGAGAATTATTTCTTTGATACAAAATTGTGAAATTTCTCATTTACTATATGAGCAAATACTAAATTCGGCCTATGTTTTATATTGAAATTAAGCAAATGAAAAACGCCTTTTGTTTTCACTTCCAGACATTTCTGTAACCAAATGCAAGGTAAGAAATCTATTGGGGGTCATATCTACATGAAATCACTACATATGACACAATTATATGGATGACAAAAATCTCTTTTGCACCTCTAATAGATATCCCTAACTGCCTTCCAGAGAGGGAAGGGAAGGGGTTTGTTGGTAAAGGGGTTAGAAGCTAAAAACTTGGAACATGCCGTGGCGGGGGGATTCGAACTGGGCCGTCCGGCCCACCATTCCATTGAGCAGGCATGGGCAAGCAACGAGGAGTCGCTGGCGCCGGCCAGGATTTCGTGCCCATATGAGTGTTGGGCGATGACGTCATCGCATCTTTTGGACTTAGTGCAGTTTCTAGCCTCAGCCATGAGTTCCTTGTGTTGGTGGTGTTACTGTGTTAGAATCATTATTTTTGACAAATTGAAGAAAAATGCTACAATGAGGTGGAAATTCTTTCTTTGGTTTAACAAAATAATAAACTCTGGAGCGCAGCTACATATTTTGTCACCGCCGAACGAGATTCGTCAGTCGTCCGACCGTGATAAAAAATGTTAACCCACTATGTGAGTATGATTATCTGGAGTTCCGTAAGGGATACAATGATGTAACTTGGTGGAGAGAGCGGTTGATGAGTTCCCGACCTGCTTGATTTGGGCAATAAAATACGCTAATTAAGAATCTAATTTGCATAATTTAGAAAATTTTCCCGCAAGGCTTCTATACAAGTTATCTGGAGTCCTGTTGTTAAGGTGTATATGAGGTAACTGGGTGGAAGGAAGCGGGTTGAGAGTTCTAGACCTGATTAAATTTGGCAAGTACATGCGGCAAATGAGCTAATTAATATGCAAAATCGGCGTAAACGATACTTTTTTTAAAATGGTTGCATCCGATATGCAAAAAATTCCTTCACTACATGAAAGCCGACCATAGTGCGCACTTCTTTGCCAATGTTTGAAGATGTGTGATATATGCGGCTAACATATGCAAATGAGCAATCATATGCATATTGCTGTATCGTTAAAGCGGTACATCGGATATACAAAATTTCTTCGCTAGGTGAAAGACCACTATGCCCGTTAATCTTTCTTTTGTGTGAATCATAATTGGGTGGGGGTCTCGGGGAGGGGGTGGTGGGGTGTTTTGGGGAGTGGGAGGGATTGGGGTATCCGGGAAGGGTGGGGTGTCTGGAGAGGGAGGGGTGGGCCATCTCAGGAAGAAGCAGTGTGTCTTTTTTTCGGGGAGGGGTGGTGGTTGTCTCGGGGAGGCAGGTGGGGAAGTCTCGGGGAGGGGGAGGAGTCTCGGGGAGGGGGAGGAGTCGTCTCAAGGAGGGGGAGGAGTCGTTCTCAAGGAGGGGGAGGAGGAGTCAAGGAGGGGGGGAGTCTCAAGGAGGGGGAAGGAGTCTCGGTGATGGGGAGGAGGTCTCGGGGTAATGGGGAGGGGTGGGGTGTCCGGGGGAGGGGGAGGGGGTGGGGTGTCCGGGGAGGGGGTCTTGGGGAGGGGACGGGAGGCTGGTGTCTTGGGGAGGGACGGGCGGGGTGTAGGGGGAAGGGGGGTACGGGGGTGGGGTGTCGAGAGGGAGATGGGGGGGTTCATTATGTGACTTTAGTTACATTGTAGTGGCATTATGCATGTTAGTGATACGACATCAGCGGGGACATATTTTACGCATCGCATAATCAGAGTTTGCTGTTATTTTTTGTGTGGTCTTTTAAAGGGTGCAAACAAGAGATTTCACAAGCAGGTGTCCCTAAAAAAAATGAAAGTGCTGATTTTTGCTTGATGTTAAAAGTGTTTCCATCAAAAATAATCCCACCTAAAAGGAGTAGCTGAGAAATGTTCTTTGATACAGGACATTTGCAATTTCTAATTTCATATAGGAGCAATACGAATTTCAACCTATGTTTTATATTGAAATATCAGAATCACCTTATTCTCTCGTTTAGACATTTCTGTAGCCAAATCCAAGTAAGAAAATCTATTGAGTGTCTGATCTATAGGATAATTACTATTCTGACACAATATTTGTGGGTGCCTCACAACTCTCTTGGTTGTACCTTTAACTCAATTTGCCTGATGTTGTTCCCATCTAATCCTTCACACTGCTGATTAAAAGTCTATGACAAAACCAGCAATAACTCCACGGCGCAACAGACACCTGCTTTGGATTGTAAGCTCTACTACCTATATATGTCCTGTGCAAATTTTACAAATTTCATTGTCTGGGCGAACCTTCTTTTTTTTTTTTTTAGGGTTGAGGTCCCAGTGTCCCATCTGCAATAGCTCCCACATGTTAGATTTGGCAGGTATGCACTTAACAACCAACACAACTGACAAATGGCAGCTATTGCAGATGGGCCTTCTTGCACTAACCCTAAAAATATATACTTTTACACATATCTCTGTGAAGATTGGGCAATAGAGGGCATTATAACATACAAACCATGACCTTTGTAGTCTGATACATGGCAAGATTCATACCATTTTTTCTGATTCCAGAGGAATTACAGCGTTCGTTCTTATAGAAGTCATTGGTAACGACTTTAGGTGTCAGGATTAGTTGAGCTGCGTAAGCTGATCCGGAGCAGCTCCTAACATGGCTGGGGCGGATTGGGAACGGTCAGGGATTTTCACCCTGCTCTTATTTGAAACTGGCTACAATGTGCATGTACAGTTGTGACTTCTGTACACAGGACCGACGGTTTAACGTCTCCTCCAAATGGGATGCTTTCATGATTCATTTGCCCAATTCCAAGTGAACCATGGGGTAGAGCGGTATTCTGATTTTAATCAATAGCTGGTATACAGATGAAATCCAGAGTTGAATACCCGAATAAATCCCAGCAAGTGTCCCCACTGGGATTCGAACCCGGGAAATTTGCACCACAGGCAAGCACCCAACTACTAGGCCACACTCTCCAACAGGAATTCTAGCACTTGCATGCCCTCACTAACATCAGTTATCAAAATTGTATTGCCATTGCTTATAAAATTCTACAAAGTAAGAGGCAATTTGCGTAGAGTCAAACAGCTGTGTTCAGTACCGATTATAGACCATAATTATCCCCTGACATTCAGAGTAGATTATATAGCCTCAATAAAGAGGAGTATAGTATTCATCTCTGGCATTTTAACATACAGCAACCATGCATGTTATCGGTAGTGGTTGGTAATTGCAAATGGTACATGGCAGTTGATAAGTCTGCTTGGTAGTAGCTGGTGTTTTGACAAAAGCACAGGCTAATTTAGAAGGCTTAGAAAAAGGGTACAGGCATGTAAAGTCGATGATTGTTGCAGGGTATAATTGTATTCTTGTTCATTTTCATTTTTAGTGTTTTTGAGCATCCAGTATTTTACCGGTGAGTTATTTCCCTGGTAAATAATGTACGATAGTGAAGAAAGGGGCAATTTTTACTGGAGCAAGCATTCAGGAAAATAGCCGACTTAGTGAAAATTTGCCAGGTAGAGATCACTCACGGGTCAATATCACAATTTTCTTTCTTTCCCCACCCTGTTTCACACTAAGGCGCCTATTAATTGTGTACTGCATATAGCGTCTCGTGCGTAACACGCCCGTTGCAACTGCAACTCGTACACGCTTGTTAGTAACGATTATAAACAAATGTATAATATCCTTAGCAACTGAGCACATTTTCATTGCTTTTTGAGCCATTTCTGAACTGATTTTGTCCGAATATAGTTTAGAACCCATCCGGTATCCTCATGCAACTTTCATGTGAATTTAGTGTTCTTTGTAGCAAAACTGACGGAGCCTTTTGCGAAGATACATACATACAACATTAGCCAAATTATAGTATGATATTGCCATTCTCAAATGTGATAGTTTTGAAGATATGATTGCAGAATTGCACAGACCAGTGCTTTTATCATTGAAGGGGCTAGCCTGTCTAAAAAGATATAAATTTATTTATGTTATAATTTTAATCTTAATATTTCATTTTTTGGTGTGATTTGTTACAGATTTACCCCGTGCAGTACTAAGTTTACTAACCAATCCAACCTACATATTTGTGTGTCTGGGTGCTACCAGCGAGTTCTCCATTGTTACCGGTTTCATCCGATTTGTTCCAAAATTCATAGAATCTCAATTTAATATCAGTGCTTCAAATGCTGATCTACTTACAGGTAATTGGTATATTAACACTATTAATTATTTTCTTTAAAGCAATATTGGCACATTTTTTGAAGAGCGCCCCCAATTTTCAAAATTTGATATTTTTGCACAGTTACGTTGGTAATTGTCTAGGAAACTATACCTGTGAATGAGAATGCTAAAAAATGCGTATTTATCACAAAATAAGCGATTTTGTAATTAGAATTGGGATCCCAGATTGGACTTAAACGGCAGAGCTGGAAAGGCTACATTTATGTCCGTCCCTGATGAAATAGTGCCACCTCGAGAAAATAACCTCTAACTTGACTTGCCCGAACTATTAAAACAATTAATGGATGAGCGTAGACACATACATGGCGCTATTTCCCGGCTATTTCACATTGGAAGGCCGTTTCCAGCAGCCGTTAGATTATTATCGGGGATCCCCGATAAAAATTATTCTAGTACAAAATTCCTTCGTTTGTGACACATAGACATTTCGAGCTTAACCATTCACAGGTATAGTTTACTAGCCAGTTACCAATGCAACCCTGTAAAAATCTCCAAATTTTTGAAAAATTGGGGGCGCCCTTCAAAAAAATGTGCTAATATTGCTTTAACCTCCTTGGCACTACCTACTTATCTATTGACATATAAGCACTATTTTGATTGGTTACTTGGAAGGTAATATCATATAATGAGCAAATCAGATATACTGTAAGAATGTTGGTATGGTTTACACAGAGATCACTATTTTGATTGGTTACTCATCTCATGTTGTGTCCTGTAATGAGCCAATCAGACAGATTGGTAGTGCCCAGGGTGTTAAAGCGACTGTCAGTGATTTTCTTCAATCAAAACTAACAAACCAACACCACCTTCAATTTTGTTCCAAGTTAAAGTCACAATCAAGTCATTTTTGGCCAAAATTTAAAATGCCCATTGCTAGTGCTGCATCATATCAACAAGATATTTTAGTGCTTTTCAGGAAAATGGCCATTAAAGCTTGTTAAATGTGCAACGAGAGATTTCAAATAACAGGTGTCCCTAAAAATTTGAAAATTCTGATTTATAATTGGTAAACATTCTAAATATGTAAATAAATGGTTATGAAAAAGTGAGGGTTTATTTTTTTCTGGAGATGTCTTTTTGTCTCTTTAAAGTTGAAGAGGATTTTGATCACATTAGAATAACATTTGGGAATGGAGCTATGTTTGGTGACAGTCTCAGTCTGTGTGAGAGAGGAAGAGAGAAAGTAAGAAGAGAGAAAGAGATGCAGTGTGGTTTGACAGCATTCCTTTAACTTTTGACTTGCAAGCATCACAGCCTTACAGCGTTGAGACACTATGAGTTACAATATGCTCATCCACCAAGGACACATTTCAGTGGGTTGTACTTGTACATACATTGATATGAACTGTCCTAGTGTGATCTGGGTATCATATGTCATGCCCAAAATCAGGGGGTGTATTTTCTAAATACACTGGTGAATGAAAGGTACTGAACTGTGCCAAGGGAATTGAGATTTTACTAGCTCATAGTGAGATGAGCAGGTGAGATAGAATCACGCTCTATTGTGCTTCAAGGTAAACTGTCAAGAGTGTGGCATTCACACTCGGCCCTACTTGTAAGACTTCAGGAGCAGTTTTTCACTGATGAAGGGAGTGATGAACTGATGCTGAGAGGTCAGAGTCAGAGAAATGGAGTGTGTAGTGGTGGCTCCAGGTACAAATTCTGCTAGAAAATGGAGAGGGGAAAGCAAGCTGATAGGAAGAGGGGGAATATGTGTGTAATTTTATGGGACGATAAATGGGAGGGGAGAAGATGGGAGGGGAAAATGGCAATTAGCATGATATTTGTGGATTTTAGGTTTAACCACTATATTTAAAGTGGGCAACTGCATCAATTGTTATTTTTTGACAGGAGATAAAAGGGGAAAATGTAAACAAATTCAGAGCAAAACTTTGGCTAATAAATGTCTGGTACTGCTCTGAATTGTTTAGGTTTTCACTCACCTAACATATAAGATGCATAGATATACCTTGACAGTTCGGTCCTGAACATTGCCAAATCTGAATTACTAATTTAAAATGTATCCTAATAATTAGCGGCATGGAGTCTTTAAATTTAGGGAGCAGAACATCATTGGATAAACATAAAGATTCCCTTTTGCACTTATTGTCTATGTGTCAGGGCTGTTACATCGTAATTTTATTAATATTCAGTGGACCTGGTCATTTCATTATGAAGCTTTAGTGTAGTGAGTTATATTGTTTTTGGATATTTTGTTCATTATTCACCGTAATGACAAGTATAGTACCACCCCCCCCATCTTATTGCAAGACATTTGAAAAACTTGTGTCAACCACACTAATGTCTCTGACATTTCCGCTTTGACGTCTCATGAACATAATACGCAGTGTTCTTTTACCACTAACTATAGATCATGTTCAGCATGGAAGTCCATAACAAAGAAATGTCATTTTCTTGATGTAAATTTAATTTCAGGATGAAAGCACTATAGTATGGTCAAAATGAGATCCCATCTGAAGTTTGGGAGAGGTTTAAGATGTTGTTCTATAGTTTGAAGGGTGCTGACTGCTGAATCAATAATTTTTGGTCCAACCTCTTGGAATGTTGGGGACTTTGTGACATAAATGGGGTAAAATTAGTACAGGGGTAACTTGAAATCAAGATCAATTGTGTTTAATGTACCCCAATGTATTTTGTCTCATTTAATAAGGATTAAAAAAGGTATGGTTCCCACCATTAGTTACATTGCTACAGTCCCCTTATTTTACAAAGTTTCCCCCATTTCCCAGAGATTGGACTCACAAATTCTGATTCAGCACCTTTCAAACTTAGAACAACATCTTAAACCTTCTTCCCCCAACTACTAGAATCGATCTCATCTATAACCCTACACACTATTATGGTCTTGCTTTCAGTGGCCATTTACATTTAGTGCGATACCGGCCTGTTAGCATCCCGGTATCTTGTGGTATGGTAACTTAGTATGATAATACGGCTAGTTCACTCTGTATCACTCAAGGACCATTGGACCTGTTACACGATTCCATGTGCCACGAAGAGCCGTGGATAAATGGAGGCATGCTATATACATAGGGATCACTTTGTCCACTGTTGATGTCTGTTGAATGTACTTTTGTTGATGTCTGGTGTTTGTGAAAAAGGGTTAACATTTGGCGTGTAATATCCACATATTTGTGAATTTAAACCAAACTTGGTCACAGGGTGGAACATGGGCATTTCAAAAAAGGTCACTACCGAGGTCACAGGTCATAAGAGGTCAGATGTAAAATCGGCTGAAAATGTAAAATTGACCTCATTTGACACCAAAGTTCAATTGGAACCAAACTTGAGTCAAGGTGCAACTGTGCATCCCTCATTTGTTGTGGGGTCAACGCACCAATACCAGGGGTCAAAAGGCATGTGAGGTCAAGTTGTAACTTAGGCTGAAAATGTAAAATTGACCTCTTTTGAAACCAATTTCAATTGGAAGCAACTTGGTTTTTTGGATTTTACAATGCACAACCTCATTTTGTTTATGAGTGTCAAAGTTGCCATATCAAGGTCAAAGTTCACAATCAGGTCAAAAGGTCACAATTCAAGGTCAAAGGTCATTTCAGGCTATCATTCACAGCACGCGACATGCAGTCGACACAAGCGTTCCGAGGACCGATGTATTTTTCTAATCTTGTTCGAAAAGTCCAATTTAACCATTATTTGTTTTGAGCATGCTTCGTCCTAAGTACTATACACATGGTAGAGACCCATAAAAATTAGAGTTTGAGTCATCAAATGCCACCAGAAAACCTGGGTGCTTGGGAGTGGCTGTGGTATCCTTTTGTATCCACCTTAGGTGCCCTGGCTTGTCAGTTGGTCTGAATTTTCAGGTCTTTTGTGTAATCAAATTTATAGATATTAATTCAAAACAATTCACATACTCATATGGACAAAAGTTGGACAGAGGAAATAATCTTGTGGACATCCTGACCCCTCCAAGTTTAAAACCACATGATACAGACATTGTTTCAATCTAGTAATGAAATGTGTATGTAAAATACTTTCTTTTTTCATCAAATTAGGCACTTAATACCGGCTGGAGCAATATGCGTCGTACTCGGCGTTCATTCTCAAGAAGCGTGGTCCGGGATTGACTAAGACAGCGTGTGTAATTCTTCTTTGCACACTAACTTCCTGCATACTCTTTGGGATACTATTTCTAGTTGAAGTTGGTCCGACATGCCACTGGCTGGTGTGTCAACTAGTTTGGTTTTTTACTCCAAGATGAACTGTTTCTACTTTCAATATAAATGTTAGAAATATAAAAGGTAATGATTACTACTATACGGTTTGTCAAAATCCCTTGACATGACCTAAGGCACGCTCTCTCTTTGGGTGAACTGCGCTTACATTCAATCCAACAGTGCGCGTTTGGCGGTAAAGCGGGCGTACATAGTTCCATGTCCAAGGGATAATTGACAATAGTAGAGGACCAATCTTGTGTGAATACAAGAAGCTTTGATACAATAGCTGCCATGTGAGAATTCTTGTACTGCCATGTATTAAGCTTATTAACTCTTTATTTATCTTTCCTTGAGTTCGGTGCCTCTGGAAATGGCTTAATTTGTGGAGATTTTTGTAGAATGGGATGTCTGAGCCAGGATTTGCTATATATAGACGGCCTCTCTATACAACTCATACTTTTATGAAATTAAATATTTTGCCCTAAGGTGAATAATTAGCATGATTATTATTGTTTTTTTCCCTACAGTGATGACTGGCAGAGTCCTCCCAACCCATTTAATATTAGCCTTACAGAGCCATGTAATAACAAGGACAACAGTTACATGGATACCTATGATCCAGTGTGTGGTGCCAATGGAGTGGAGTGGCCTACTTTACTGCATGTCTGCTGGATGTATGATGTCAGGAAGAGGGAGGGACAAAATAATATTTTGGAAGTTCGGGACAACTGTGACCCATCCGTGGTGTATTTCACTGATCTTACAGTAAGTCAAGTTACATTGTAAATTACGATGGTCATTTTTTTACAATGAAATTCTCATGATTGATAGGCTTCTCATGTCACCTAATGAGCTCCATCTCTAGCTTATCTCAAGGGGAAGAGGGAAGGGTAAAGGAATAGAAGCTAAAAAAGCTAGATTTCACATCCTCCGTGGAATCGAACCAGGGATCCCAGGGCCCCATTCCCATGACCAGTGAGGCAGGCCACAAGGGTGTCGCTCATACAGGTGTTCCTCTGATGACGCCATCGCCCTGATGGGACTGAGTGCATTTTTGTCAGTCTCATTGGCATGTAATAGTGGTTATACGGGAATGTTAGGGACTTAGAAAACTGTGTAAGACATTTCTCGATTGGAGGGCTGTTCATTAAATGACGTTGCGTCGTGACGTCAGAATATTTGAGACAGACGGTTGTTGAATCATGGGAAATGTGTATTACATGTGTAGAAGCTGCATAAATTTCCCCACATGGGCAATCGTAAGAATAGGTGTAGCAAATAAAACATTCTATCAATTGATGGCTACTTTCGCGTCAACGTCGGAATTATGTTGAGGAAGTCAGAGGATTACGATCGTTCAGTATACAGTTTTTCTTCTTGGCCTGTTGAGCACTACAGTTTGACAAGTAATATGTTTGAAATTATTTCCTTTAATTCTATTTCAAACCTTTTAAATAGCCGACATTTTTTAGGGCAAATCTGAAGGTTTTTTAACCTTATACTCTTACCATATTTACTTGCATTGGTTGTAATAAACCTGTGACGTTTCCATTATGCATAGATTCAACCATTCGAAATTTTGACTGTTAACTGCATGCCACCCTGGTTTAAGAAGCCCCGATCGGGAGATTTCTTACACACGGCACGCTATATAGTGCTCTTAATTATGTTTTGTAGCCGAGTAACGGCCCACCATTCATACTAACAAACTTGAGGCTAAGTCCATACGTTGTATGGACTGAAGGATTTAGCGATCAGTGAACGAAAATATCACATAGCTTCACCGGCAAAGTTTTTTTTTATAAAGTGTCAGGGGGTTATAGGAGTTTAGCATTGGTTTGAGTGCATCTTTGAGCCACTGGGCACGTACCACATATGATAAATGTTCACCCTCTGATTGCTCATTAAAACGACACAACCATGAGATAGCCCTTCTGAGTAACCCAATCAAAATAGTGATTCCATATCTCTGCTGATAAGCACACCATCATTCTTACAGTTACCGGTATCTCTGATGTGTTCATGCAATTGATATACCTAACCAATCAAAAAGTGCTTAGGATGGTGACTGATAGGCAGTAGGGCCATGGGTTTATTTTTAAAGGTGTGTGATCCGATTGGCAACCTCGTCCACCCACTTTACTTCATCAAATAAGCCTTGGGTATCAGAGGGGATCATATTTTTCTCATTACCTAGTGAATTTTAAGGCCCAGGACATGTTCACTTTTGAGTTATGAACAAAAACTGCCAACACAACTGTTTGAATGTCTCAGTTTTATGAACAAAACCAGAATATAAAACAAAAAACTGTAACTGGCAACACACTTTTGACAACTATATGGGGTATTTATAACACTCACTTATTCGTGTAAAATGTGATACGATCTGGGAAAACCCGCCACATTGGTGGAAAATTATATTTTGCGGTTTTGACTTATTGCAAGTTTTGTGAAATATAAAGTTTTCAGAACTTTTATTCTTTCTTCTATGACAAATATCAAAAGTATGCCTTATACATCTGACAAAACTAAAGTACAACATAACAGATTTAAGGTTATTTTCTTTATTTTTTCAAAACGTCCTGTGCGACATGCGCTGGTTTTTCCAGATCACATCACAAATTTTGTATGAAATTCATGTGGGCAATGTGATTTTTCTTTTTAAAATCTAGTTCAAACACATCTCTCTATGGCGAATGGGGCATATAAAGCCTCATAACATTCAAAATCCTGGGACTGTAGGGCCTATATGGCAAGATTCCCACATTGGAATTTTTCGGATTGTTGCAGACCGGTAAAGCTCTTCCATGATCCCCATACTTATATCAGTTGTACAATAAAATTATGTCACCATGATTAAAAAATTGCTCTAAATAAGAGTGAAAATTGTAGGTGGTTCAAACAATTGTGGTAGACCACTTTAACACATTGCCCTACTGTGGCCAATTCTTCTAGCCAAAAGCCCGACCATTTATTAATAAGATGTTTATGTGCTTATGGTTCCATGCCGGGGAGAAAACATGAAAAATCTGACATGATCGGGTCACCTTTGAGAAAACTACGTAAGTACTCATATTAAATAAATTCACTACGTGATGGCGGACTTCAAAGAAAATTTTCCGAGGATAAGGATTTATCAAAATTTGCAATTGATTGGTTGTGGAATTTCTATAAGAATATTCTGAGTTCATTGGCAGCAAAACAAATAGAAACGCAACCACAAACTAAATTTGAAAATTGCCTGCTGTAGTAATTGGTCCTATAGACAAAGCCTGCTTGGATTGTGCATTGTATGCAACAGAAAATACAATAGTTACTTTTTAATTACCGTACTGACCTGCGTATAGTCCACCCTTGTTTAAGCTGAAAATACCTTGTTGAAAACATCTTGGCCTAATGCCAAGTTATCTAAGAAACTAGTGATTTTTAGCAAAAAAAAAAAAGAACAAAATAGTCACAAAACTGAACCAATGCCATTAAGTGGAATTGGCGGCAGACATATTTGATTTGGCGACCTTCTAAGGTTTATGACCTCCCGACCCTAAATTTTATTCACAGTATTGTGGATATCATACTATGAAATCTTCTGTCAAATCTATCATTGAAAAATTGGGAATTGGGAACTTTTTAAGCAATTTGATTACTGTATTTTAGAAATGTCATGGACGAAAAAACCAGGGGGAAGCGAAAAGTGAAAACAAGGCCACGCAACATAACATTGCCCTCAATTAGGTGGGCCCATCTGGACCCTACACATGACTGTTCAAAAATATTCTTTTAGTCAGAAGGAAAATCTACAAAAAAAAAAAAAAAAAACTATTGTCATGAAATTTATGACCCTGAATAATTTTCAGTGGACCCTGTTATTTTTTTATACTGAAAATATGAAAAAGAGTGTACCAACTATTGTAGTATCATGTTGAGTGAAGTAGAAACCCTTGAGAGTGTTGAACCAGATACAGGTCTTCTTGCTGAATCTTTGACAAAAACTTTGCCACAGGTTTATCTTAAAGGCAATATTGGCCACATTTTTTGAAGAGACGCCACAATTTTAAAAATTTGGATGATTTTGTACAGTTACGTGGTAAATTGTCTAGGAAACTATACTGCGAACGAGGAATGCTAAAAATGCGTATTTATAACAAAAAAGCGATTTGTAATTAGAATTGGGATCCCAGATGGACTTAAACGGCAGAGCTGGAAATGCTACGTTAGGTCCGTCCATGATGAAAATAGTGCACCTGAGGAAAATAACCTCTAAACTTGACTTGCCCGAACTATTAAAACAACTAATGGATGAGCGTAGACATCGTACATAGCGCTATTCCGGCTATTTCACATTGGAAGCTCGTTTCAGAGCAGTTGAATTATTATCGGGGATCCCCTAATAATTATTCTAGGACAAAAATTCCTTCGTTTGTGGGACACATAGAACATTTTTTTCGGGGGAAAGCCTTAACCATTCACAGGTATAGTTTACTAGCCGTACATGCAAGCGTGTAAAAATCTCCAAATTTGAAACAAATTGGGGGCGCCTTCAAAAAATTGCTAATATGCTTTAAATGTATGTTTTTCACAAAAATTCAAGGTTTCAGCACGTCATAGAAAAATTCTTGAGAGGAATATATGAAATTCATATGGAAAAATGCCTACATTTGAATTCAAGGCTAAAAAGTTTGTTGTTTGAAGAAGGAAAATAGGTTTCTGAATTTTGCTGCACTCAGTGTAGGCCAATTTTGCATAGGATAATAAACGGGATCTTTAGAATTTTATGATGAATTTTTCCTAAAACTTAGGGGTGGGATTTACTCGAGCAAGGGACTTAAACAGGTGGTCAGTCGGTGCGGAAATTAAAAACAGTTTCGGTTTATTCACTTCAGGTATGATTCAACACATCCACAAGCATTTTAAACTTGCTAAAAACCTGTTCTAAAAGAAAAAATTGCACTTTTTTTGGAAATGTCCTTGTTCTCTTCATTGCTCCCAATCACATGTCATTTTTAAAGAATCTCTTATAAAAAAATCAAATTGAAAATTTTTTTTTTTATTAACTACCTATCTGTGGCATCTAAGCCACTATTTTGATCAGTCCCTTGGAAGGTATATCATGTAATGAGCAAGTCAAAGATACTGTAAGAATGGTGGTATGGTTTACACAGATTATATATAAGAAATATTGTGATTGGTTACTCAGTGAGGGTAATCTCAGTGCTTGTCGTAGGTGAGCCAATAAGACAGATGGTATCATCGGTGGCGTGCCAGGGAGTTAAATTTTTTACTGCTGGAAATGATGACGAATGAGAAGGTCAAACAAAAACGTAATTCTGAACAATAGCAATTTATCAGCGAATGTGAGATGAACACTTCACACCTTAAGGGTGTTAGAGGATCATAAAGCAACGGCCCGATTTTCTTTATTTTCAGATATAAGTTATAATAACAAAAAAAGAACAAATAAAAAAAATAAAAAAAATAAAAAAGTGGGGGTCACCGACTTAGTTTTTGAGGTATGACGTGTGCAAAATCGCATTTTCGGGAAAAATTGTACAGAGCTCTATGGGAAAATTAGAAAAAGATGCCATTTTCCTCATAAAAAAATACCACTTCTGACGGCCAGTATTTTTTATTTTTAAAATTATGTTAAGGCATATGCAGCAGATTCTTTAAGGACGAAATCAATAAAAAGAGGGGTCCCGACTAGTTTTCTTGAAAAATGTGCAAATGCTACCAAAACAAATACAAGCTTTTTTCATTTTAGTGCGTCTGGGTTAACTGTTGTGCGGCGCAGCAATTCGAGCGTACCTACGCACCAAACTAGCCGCCAGATGTACACAACATAATCCACCAAACAGTGATTATGATAGAATATTTACCGGTTTTATCGTAGTTTTCTCTCCTTTAAAAATGGAACGCTATAAGGGGCATAAACGTTTTTTTCAGAATCTAACACAATTACCTTCAAAAAGATTAGAAAGATCTTCCAATATAATATATCATATATATATATACCCTATATGCACCTTTGGAGACACTGAATCTTGTTATGTACTAAATGAATACGTTAGGAGAAATTTTACTGTCTCCCTAACGTGCCTTAGAATTGCGGTTTATCCGTCAAAGGATATGAATATTAATTTATGCAAATGAAGGGTTAATCCACTAGAATAACAAGGATATGAATAATAATTAATTTAAATAACTATACGAGCTCATTATAGCTAAATGAATTATTCAACTGTCTACCTAATATTACCATTTGTAGATTTTATATATATAATAATATATATATATTATATATTATTATATATATATTAATATATATATATATAAAGTTCGCAGGCTACGTCGGCATGTGTTGTAAAGTTTCAAAATCAGTTGACCAAAGTCGGGGGTGTAGTCGCATGCCGTAAAAAGGCAAAGGCCAAAAGTTTAACGCTTATTGGTCGGATATAATCCTTGAACATAACAAATATAAGAGTCCGTAGGAAACATCACAGAATGATGGGCTCTCATCAGTTGCCTGGGGCCCCCAACAAGACTCGTTTCTGAATAGGAAAACAGTTTCTATCCCAGGCAGACGGGTCCTGCGATGATAATTTGAAAGAATGGAAATGATGCAGTTTAAATAAATGTGAATGAACAAGCGTATTCCAAGTAAACAGCGTTGAGATGCGTTGTAGCGACGCTCGGGTATTACGCGTGACTGACGCAGCACCTGCAAGCACACTCGGGACACACAAGATAGAGGTGGTTTCGCCGAAGCTGAAATCTTGAGAAGCACAGTACGGCCGGAAAAAAGGAGCAAAATACTGGTGGAGTTCAAATGTCGGACGGTTGTGCTGACAGAGGTAACAGGACTCACCTGGTAGAGGAAATGACTGGAGTCGTAGCAAATATAAATAGTTTCAGTACAAAGGTTCGAAGGGCTGGCATCGTCGGCATGTGTTGGTAAAGTTAATAATCAGTTGACCAAATTGGGGTGTAGTCGCATGCCTAAAAAGTGAAAAAGCCAAAAGTTTAACGCTATTGTCGGATATTAATCCTTGAACCCTAACAAATTTAAGAGTATGAGAACATAAAGAAATATATATAATTAAAATGGTTCACTATTCCGATAATTGGAATGGGATTGTATTCCGGGAATTTTATGTAAAAAAGATCGCTTTGAGAATATGTTCGATCTTCCGAGTTTAAAGAAAGGCTCGCTTTTCCCAGATAAAAGGTTCGCTATTCCGAAACCATGATATACGGGTCACATGTTCTATTTTCCGAATTTCAAAAGGTTCGCCACTCCATACTTGTTCAATGAAACAAAGGATGGAAGGCAGACATATATTGATAAGATCAAATTTTAGTTTCAAGGGTTAGGGTTAGTTTAAGGGTTAATAGGTTAAGGTTGGCAACCAATTTGCTGGTGTCACAACCACCAAAAACAGAGAAAAACTTATTGATGTGACAATTTGTTTTATCTCGTTGGGTTTTCTAAAATGTGGAAATGATTTTTTTTCTATAATAGTGAAATGTTTGCATCGGGCTTAAAGTAGCTATTAATTCATCGTGTTCATTGCGGGGTTCCTCGCGATATTCTAAGGTTATTATTCCGAAGGTTCGCTATTCATCAGCCCGCAAGGGTTAGTGAAGAATTTTTCTTTAATTGTTGTTTGAATGAGCTCTTGAACCTAAAAAAAATTCGACGACTCAATTGAAAAGCCTTACACTTTCCTCCGATTTCTCATGGTTCTCCAAAATGTTGGGTTTTAAGTGGGGTAAAAATGGATACCGCTTGGAATTATTTTATTAAAGCGGAATTTTGTGAATTTTACCCGAGAAAAGCACCGTTGACAAAAAAAGCACACGAAATAATCCCAAAACAAGAATGCAAAAAAATGCAGGAACGAAGCAAAACTTCACAAAACCACGCGCTAGCGTTAGACGCATCTGCAAGAAAACATTCGGACCGCACATTATAGCGAGTGCGTAAGTCACGCTAAACGATGCGCAGCTGAACTGGGTGCATGATGAAGGGGACCCTCTATCACCCTTAAACTTGATTTATACTTGTGCATCCAGAAGTTTGACCGTAACGCTTTTGTGGTACTTGCCGAGCGTTAAACGATGGATAAATCACTTGATGCTGTGGTCCAGCATTAACTAATGCTCCAAGTTGAGCAATGTTCAACTCAGGAGTGTTGACATTTGGCATTGTCAAATCAAATGCTGTATGTTTTGCTCTTTGTCCACAAATTTGATTTGCATATTGCTATCTTTGGGACTAGGTCGTAAATTGTTGTCATGTTGTCGTCTGCTACACTAGCATAAAAAAGTATATATTTCTTGACTCTGAAAGATTTGACTGACTCTTTGGGTGACAATTCAATGTTTGATGCATCGGGTATCAAAGCATTGATGCTATGCTTCAGGATGCACGAGTATAAATTGAGCTTAAGATTTCTTAGATTATTGTTCCATTCTCAATCTACCCCCCGCCACCCGCCACTAAAGAATTGGCCCGATGTACTCCCTGCATGTCGTAAGAGGCGACCAAAAGGGACAACTCATCTAATGTTCCAACATGATGTGGTTGTAATATTTCTTACGTATAAGAGTGGAGTCAATGCAGTTGATAAGTACAATGTCTTATTTTTAAGGACATCAAGTTTTTTAAGAACAGAAATAAGGCCATCCATGAAACCGGTATTGGATTTGCCGGGATATTTCTTTCAAAAAAGTAATATGTTTTGTTGGTTATTACAATGTATCTTGGCTCTTTCATAGGGATAAAGAGTTTGTGTGTTGTGATGATGTAAAAAGAGGGTGTATATGTTTTGATGTGGTGGTTGATTGGCAGAAACTGAAGGTTTTTTAGCTCTATCTGAAATTGGTCATTCTTACTTGATACATATGTTTTTCTAGAGCTTGTGCGCAGCTGACTGCAGCAGTCCCTATGGGAAAAGATAAAAACAAATTCATTGAGTCAAGTGCATTCAGCAGAATCATTTCTGCATATACCAAAATACCAAAATTGTGCCATCAACAAATATGTTCTTTTTATCTCTTCCCCAGAACTTCACCGACTGTAGCTGTATAGCATCTTATAATGATGAGGCCATTAGCCAGTATGGTGACCATGCACTTGGTGGGAAATGTTCAAGTAGCTGTGATAAACTAGCGTGGTTTATGGTGGTACTCATCGTCATAGTGATTAGTACGTCTACAATTCAAATGCCTGCTCTTACTGTTTTATTAAGGTGAGTCACTAAACTCGGGCTCTGGGAATCGGATCATTAATTTGCAGCATGAAAGAAAGACAAGGAAAAAAATCAAACTACAGTCTGATTAATAATTTGTTGGACAGAATCGAACACACGCGAGCGTGGAGTCCTGTCCTGTCCAAGTAATTTTTAATCCCACTGTAGATCAGAAGACAGATGAGCACATCGAGGTTGATTTTTTTATATAAAGGCCAATAAATTGACACTGAAACGACCTCATTTGAGGTCGTTTCACAATTCAGTTGCTTTAGCCACATCATTTTGCATTTTTTGTTTTGACCTCTGTGAACCCAAATGACCTTTGGTTAAAATTTTGAGAGAGTTGCCTGTGTGAGTGGTAGGGACGAGGCTGATGATTTTCATTCTACCCCATTGACAGATCAAATTAGATCAACTATTCAAAGGAATTAAACAAATAAAAAGCTCAAGTTTTTTTGCAAGTCAGTAGATGAGGCTATGGATCAGTAAAGCCCACTAGGTTTTATTTGATGTGTAACATCCTGTGGTAGTAGAACTTAATTGATAATATTTTCATAATGCATTAATTTGTTTTTAATTTTTCATAACAAGATTAATTGACTTTATACCAACACCAAATGAGTGATTTCATATAGGACAAAGTTCATGCAAAATAAGATGCTTTTTATTCACTCCATGTTGTTACTATTATCACGGTTATATTTCCTTTGAAATGTTTTGTGTCAAACTACACATATACATGATGTGCTGCTTGTGTTTCGACTATTTATTTCCTGTACACATTGTCACAGTATTGCTTGGCAGGAAGACTTGCATGTTTTCAGTAAGGTGCAAGGGATTCTGAATCCAGGTATAGTAAGAAATATATTGCACTGCAACATGGATGAAATTGCTTACCTTTTCAATAAATTTCATTTTGTTCTTGTTAGGTGTGTGAATCCTGAGCAGCGGCCATTTGCAATTGTTTTTCAATTTGTCATTTTAAGATTATTAGGTAAGTGGACTAAGACTTGTTTTCTATAGAACAAGTATTTTTCAGTTTTACCTTTTAGAAGCACATGATTGGTAAGTTTGGGGGTACAAGGCAGGCTTGAATGTCAAAAGGTTTATTACAATTGATGACATTGTGCAGGAAATTCCATCAACATCTATTATGAAAATTCTTTGGTCAGTGGCTTTTGAAATGGTTCCTCAGGCGACAGTCACCTGAAGAACCATTTAAAGAGCCAATGACACAAGGAAAGATAAATTAAAAAGTCATTGTAATACGTGTACACAGATGTAAATATGCAGCTTAAACTTGCGACCTTTTGCACTCACCTGATTGGTACTTAACCCCATTAAAATACCTGCTTGAGCGAAACAGGAACATGGAAAGAATGGTGGTAGGGCTGAAGAGGCTAGAGCTTAAATATTTGGAAGCCCCGGGTGAGTTCGGGGTGGGGGGGGGGAAGCTCTTGGGGGGTCTCAAAACATATGACCATACATGGACATATGCGGCATATGGGTCTCATTTTCAGCCTTTTTCAAATGTTCTAAAATTTGTTGGAAAATTAGTACAAGTTCACTAATCTGAAGGCCCAATATTTTCCAAATTTGCTAAAAAGGTTGAAATTTTGGGAAAAATTTTCCTTTTTTGGCAAAATATCCCTACCCAACCAAACTTGAGACCCCCTGCTTTGTAAGCTGCATTTCAACTGGTTATTGATATGAATTATATGATTCAATTAGCCAATCGGAGACATGGTGGTATGAAAGGCGGGTAGTATGCGATATAAAAATGCAATATTCCCCAGAACACCATGTGTCAACATCATTGTGTAATAGGAATGAAGCTACCTTTTTAAGGATTTGCACAAGGTGGTGCATCTTTTTTTTCATATATTTTGAATTCTTATTCAGTGGGCGTGGTTTATCTTGTTAGCAAGAAATTTGATTGGATTAGGTCAAAGCTCCGCCCATCCATTACTGGGTAATAGATGGATAGTGCGTGCAGCAATTATGCGGTGTAGTCGAATACATGACACGCACAAGCATCACGTTTATACTGCGTCGTGCATTTCGCGTTGGTACGCAAATGCAATTTACGCAGCGTGACGATCACCACGCGATGACTGTGGTTCCTTGGATTGAAACATTTGTGGTGGATACCGGCTGCGCCAGCATCCACCACTCAAAATATTGGATGCTCATCCTTTATGACACCATCTAAGCGGGCATCTAAGATGGCCAAAACAAAAAATCTAATCTTTTATTCTTAAACTCCAGGTCACTGCCCATATGATTGAATTGTCTGAATTAGCTCAATAAGGACATACGTGTTGAAGCCCTTTGAGTAACAATTCAAAATAGAAAAATAGTGCTTCTTAATATCTGTGTAAACCATCCATGAGGGCATTCTTAAAATTGCATGGACTGCCACTACAGCTGTTTGATTTGATAGAATGTATGACACATTTTTCAAATTGATTCCATGCATTCCAATTTTAGCAATTTCATTTCTACAGCTGTATACAACCAGAAAAATAAGATTTCTACATTTACAAAATGTTTTGCGTATGTTTATTGTGGGCCGCCATGTTATTCAGCTGTCATTCAGGATGAATAGATGGATGGATGTTGCTATATCTTTCATCAACCAAAAAGGGTCAACCTAAAAGGTGAACCTGATAGGTAGTGGTTGAAGGTAGCTTACGTGTTATATCCTATGAATATAGAGAACGCGAAAGTGGAGAACGTGACATTACAAGTTTGTTTTCAATTCTGTTCCCAGGTTACATTCCAGCACCAGTTTATTTCGGTGCCGTCATAGACAACACCTGTATCTTCTGGCAGAATCACTGTGGCAACAGAGGTGCATGCTGGGAATACGACAACAACCGCTTCTACTTCGGGTACTTGGGACTCTGTACAGGCCTCAAGTGCGCCTCCCTTCTGTTTGCCACATTAACGTGGCTCATGGCGTACAGGCAGACCAAGAAGATAAAGCGTCATCAACTGAGAGCGTCCACAGTTTCGACAGTTAATGGTTGTAGCGAGTTGGAGCCGGTACCCAATGGATCGGAAACATTTGACTTAGATATGCAAGACATTGTCACTTGATGATTTCATCGCAGTATCTGGCATGTTTCTGGACATTTCTTTTTTTATCGTGATCATCTTGTATTTGAATCATTGTGTCATTGCTGCCAAATTTACTCTTGATCTGCTTTCAAGTGAAGTATGGTCATAGCACTTTAAAGGAGATCTTTGACCAGAAAAAATGTTTGCAAACCATTGCATTTTGAAAATGGGGACATGAATATGAAAATTTTAACCTGCGGATGACCTTTGACCCCAGATAACACCATTTTGATATTTTACATGTTCACCTGATACGCAAGATTATTTTCACCACGTTTCTGCTAGAATTGGACAAACTTTTAAAAAATGACCTGAATGATCTTTGACCTTGGTTATAAATATGCAAATGGACCCTGATATTTTTAGATGCAAAATTAACTTGTTTTGCAATCATTTTTTCCCATTGTAGATCTCCTTTAAAAATAATTAAAAATGAGATATACAGACTTATACAGATTCCAGACATACAGCATAATGTTGGAATGAACATATATTGTCGTGTGAGTGCAAGAAGGTTGTAAGTGCAATAGCTGCCATTTGACAGAAGTTCTCATCAAACATACTTATAAGCCAAGTCTTTGGTCAGTGGCTCTTGAAATGGTTCTTCAGGCAACTTTGTAGCTTGAAGAACCATTTGAAGAGCCACTAAAGTTAAAATAAATTGAGTTATCCTAATACCTGGCAACACACAGATGCATCACATGGCAGCTATTGCACTTATGACCTTCTTGCATGCACACAATGATGGGGAATTATAAGGGATTCTACTTTGCAGTGCACCATGTTTAGTTGGAAGGTTCCTAAGTGGATAATTGGCAGAGTAGTGGAGATGGAGCTGAATTAGATCATGCTTTTAAATGAATACTTTGTTTTTAATCAAATGTTTTTTAGCATAAAATTTTGAGCATACTTATTTTACCAAAATGTTACCGGAAACAAATGAAATTACAGTCCTCGCAAATAATGTTGCCAGTTGGCACCAATTGGTACGCACATAAGCCATGCGGTAATGTATGGGCGTATTTATGCAACTTTGTAAATGGAATGCAAGTACGTAAACTGGTGTCTTAGGCTGAACACAGTAGGAATGCGGAAGGTATGCAAATAGTGGCCACGATTCTGTGTGGAAACTATAGTACATGAAGGACCCAAAGACCGCAGGTATTTTGTTGAAAATTGACCTTTTAGCGCTTATTTTTTTTTAGTTTTTGCTCACTTGAAAGATTTTTTTTAATTTTCAGAAAAAAAATATGAAAATGCGGCCAAAAAATTGGGCCAAAAATGCAATAAAGAAAATCCCACATTTCGCATTAGCATTTTTCTATAAAAAAAAGCGCATTTTCCTTTTTCACATTTCTTCTGAGACAAGCTTGGTTGTTTTGTTTTGACCTTATATGGTTAGCATAATAATGTTTTCAAAAGAAATTTTCATTATTCCTGATATGGCCTGAGTGAGTGAGATGAAGTCGCACACAAACACGCCAAAGTTAACTGCATAAACAGTATTTTTAAACAATTGCCTAGGTGATATTCTAAAGCTGTTGAACTAGCAACCAAGAGAAGACTTTATTTGTATAGTGTGTAAAGAACACACTAATGTGAGATTTTGGCTCAAAATCATGCTCCAGGAGCATAAATTTTTAACTTGTCCCAAAGCAGTACTGTTCATGATTGTGTGTGCGCTTCATTCCGTCGATGTATTTATTTCAGTATTACAAAAGAATGGCGTGTGATGTACGTCTATAGGTGCTCGTCTTGTAATCCAAAGGTCAGGTGTTCATTTCTCACTCCTGTCACAAAATTTTACTTTATTATTTTATTTTAGAGTTGGAGATTGAAATGAAAACATCAGAGTTGGCGATTGAAGTAGAAAATAGTGAATAGCTGCCTTATGAGATAATTAAAGTGGTTATGGTCCTGGAGCATTATTTCAGGCCAGAATCTCACCTGTGTTGACATAGCACAAAGCATTTGAGGGTTTAATCTCCCTCTATAATGCCAAGTTCAATAATTTTGAACACATTGACATTTAATACATCAGATAAGATGGAGTATATTCCTCAAAATGCCTAATTAGGTTCAGTGGTTCTGATGTAGGCACCGAGTGGTATCATGATTTGTAGACACATTTTTTCAGTGTGATCTCATTGGACTGTTGACCAATGAAATCACACTGTTTATGTCTACTGAATGATAAAATGCAATTTAATGTTGGACCTAGAAGCAGCTAGTGCTAACCTACGGTTTCACTAGGTTTTAGATGATTATTGTGTTGTTTTAGTTTTTGTGGGCCGCAAGCTATAGCTGGCAGGACCACTTAGCAATCCGTTGTGTGTGTGTATGTGTGTGTCACTAAATTGTTATTTTTTTTTTAAAAGTTAAGTTTATTTTAAATTGACCGCCAATGAAAAGTTGAAGTTCAGTTGGAATCACACTTGAGTCATAAGGTGCCACCAGTGGAATCCCTCCTATGTTGATGAGGTCAAGGGCATGGCTAGGTCAAAAGTTGTGTGCTAAGGTCAAAGGTCATGTGGGTCAAGTTGACAAAATGGAGCTAAACAAGTTAAATGATCCTCCATCTAAAACGTTGTCTCACTTGAGTCATAAGTGCCATGTGGGATCCCTCTATTTGTTGATGAGACAAAGGTCATGTGGCCAAGGTCAAAGGATGTGTGGTCAAGTTGAAGATAAGTTGGCAGCCCACAGCTATAATCTTAGAATATAGTGAGCCCAAAAGCAGCGAACTGCAAAATTCTAGTTTAAATATATGTTATATTTTTATAGTTGGTTGAGTCAAATCTCACTGCTCTGTCAATAATGAAGTTTTGTTAGTGCCATAGCACCTACGTATACAGTCAGTCCTGCCCGAATCAGCCAAAGAGCATCTTCAGAGGAGGCATCCATTTGCAGGCCAACATTGTTTACTACATTGCCAAGAGATTTACCCCAGAGGGTGTTTTGAATCAATCCCACAAAGTATTGCAATGTGCCTATACTGTACTGTACTAAACACATGTCAGTACCTTGGGATAAAAAGTGTTCAAGAAGTTTAAGGACTGCCACTATCAGTGATTTACCCAAAAGATTCAAAACATTTGAAAGTTGCAGAAATAGCTTATTGAAAGATAAGTCCGTAGAATTCTCATAAGTTATTTTTTGCAACTGAAAACTTAACAGAAAAGGAAGAAAACAGCAGTGCTCAAGACATTAATCTCCCTTCAATTACTTGTGGTTTAAGTGTCTGTCCAGAAAGTAATGACTAAAATGTATGATTTTTTTCTTATTAGGTTGCTTTCAGTCTTAGCACTTGTAGGGTATGTTAGGATACCTATACTTGTTACGGAGATGAGTGTAAGAGTCAGGGTTTTTATGTGCTAAGAATAGGATTTTTGTAGGATTGCGTGATCTTGTTGATGTGAAATTTCCAACAAGTAGTGCATTGTGAGATAGACTCATACACCCTCTGGTTTTACCCCATGCTGTGAAAGAGTGTGAAGAAGTTACATGTTTATCTTTCCACAAATATGCTTCAACAGGTGTGTTGTACTTTAAAATTGTATTCATTTTAGGCATATTTTCTAGGGTTTTGACTGGACTAGACCATGTATCCATGGTACCAATAGCTCAGTGGGTATACCTAGAATACATACAGAGCAGGTGCACACCATGAGTAAGGATTTTGCTGTGTATCCATCATGCCATTATATTGCACCTGTTAATTTCTCTTATATTTAGGTCATCTTTTCTGACCCTTTTCTGTGTCAATGTTAACCTCATAGATGCAATCTTCCGATTTTTAACGGAAATCCGATTTTTTTACATGTTCTGGGATTAAAACCGATTTTTTCTATATTTTCCAGATTATTTTTTTCACTTTTTCCTTTCTTCCGATTTTTATTGGTTGATCCTAGATTGAGATTTTTACCAAAAAACGGATTCTTGTTTATCATATCTGAATCTCTCAGACTCTGATGCACTCAAAAGTCCATCGGAACTCGGTAGAATTAAATAGTTTGCGTACATCGGATTTTGTATCAGAGACACATAAATCAAAGCTGTTCACCTCCCTGGCATGCAGCTTGCTTCTATCGAAAACTCCCGACGAAGCGACAAAAGGAACAGGCAAATTTGAATTTACAAGCCTTGGAAACAATTTAAAAGACATCGAGAAGTAAAGGACAACGTTTCAATAGCAGTTACTCAAGAAAGGCTATAACTTTGCAGTTTACATAGGAAGACGAACTTAAATTTGGGTAGGTTGTAAACAGTGTTTAAGTGACGGCAATCTTCAAAATTTTGATCCATTGCTTGCTGCAATTTTTAAGGCTGGATTTGCATGGTTCAACTGCGGAGATAGCATCACTTGAATGCAAGGACATGAACTGCAAAGGAAAAGCCCCAAAGCGTGTCCTTGTATCACTAATCATTATGTTTACTTTGGACCTTTCAATACTGACAATTTTAATTTGATCAAACAAGCATAACTAGTAGTAGATGATTTGGATTCCCAGAACTAAGGCTTTAGCCCCATTCTTCACATTTACAGTTTAAGTTTAACTCTTTGGAATGCATATTTTTACTCAGAAAATGGTCTTTCCTGTAAGCCTCTAATGTGCCGAACCCTCCTGGCTTTCGAGGCTTCGCCCACCTCGCCCCCACTGGGGCTTTTCCCCTGGACCCCCACAGGGACCCTTAAGTGGGCCCCTGGAACCCCCCGGCCGTTCGGGCGATACTCCGGTCGCTTCGGTCCCTCCGTTTGCATTTTCAGATTTTTTTTCCAACTCCCATATGGCATCTCTGATAACCTTTTGGGATGTTTCCTACCCCTGTCAGACTCCAGGAGGGGGTAAATCGTTAAACACAATTGTCCAAAATGAAAGGGCTTGAATTGCTTTTAAAAATGTATCCAAATTGTCTTCCTATCACGTTCCTGGATTCCGCCCCCAAGTCACAAGATGCATCATCCTAAATAATTACAATAGTTTAGAGGGGGATTTTGTGCCCTCTTACAAACTACCTAAGTTTTGGCTACATAGTTCATCTAGAACAAAATATGGCCAAATGTTGACTTTTTGTCCAAATGTTGACCTTTGGGGTTTCGCTCCCTCCCACGTCACCCGTCAGTACCCCAGAAGAGGACCCCTGTGGGTATAACATGATTATTTGTGGCTTGTGCACTCCTACAACATACCTACAACGGCCAATTTCTTCATTGTAGTTAATCAACAGCTACCACGCGGAGACAGGATTACCTACCGCACTAGAAGTACCACACGCGCCGGCCAGATTCCGTGTATTTTTGGTGCCTTTGCCGCATGAGACGTATAGTGACACACAGCGGCTGTCTGCAACCGTCGTGGAGTACGCTACGTGGTTTAACCCGCTCTCAGCTCAGCGCGCGCAGTATTTCTCATGGCCACGATTTTTTTTTTTTTTTTATATTTTTGGCATATATTTTGCATTTTTTATTACAACTGGCGGGAATAGGGGGTTTTTGATGATGCCCGATTGAATGTCGTAATGATTTCCTAAAAAACGTTCAAAAAAGCTAAACGGAGCCGAGTGTAATAGCGCCCTCATTCAGAAATTTTCATCCACTCTCAAATGGCGGTCGTGGTAACCGCGGGGTGGCTACTTGGAATCTGCGTGTTCTACTCCTGGTCACTGTCTACTCAACCTCCACCTTCTCTCCACCTAGTGGCCACCTACAGGGTAGCCATTGGGGTAGGTACAGCAGATTAGCCACATTACTGTATACCTAATAACTGTGTAATTTGTAAGCCCTATCTTGCAGCTACAACCGCCTCGCAATTGCTCAGTGTGGTACTCTTTGTGCAGTAGCTCCGCGCGGTAGACATTCTGGTGTAGCTGCCGTAAGTCTACCACGTGGAGTAAAATCTGCGCGTGTTGTTTTGGCTTACTATATCTTATTTAGAAAAAAGATGTGGGCAATTAAATGTTTAACCATTTTTGTACTCGTAGTCCAGCATCCATCATTAGGCCATGATAGCAATTCGTGATTTACTATCTTTTTCGTGCTCCAGCGCTGGGGATCACTACTTCCTCACTAAAAAATTTAAAAAAATATGGTGTTTTTTTTAATTAGCTCAATTTTATCAAATGGGGTGCACATGATTTAAAAAATAATAAAATGTCAACTCAATTTACTCCCAGAATGTCAGTGGACCATTATGTACAAAAACGTAAACTCAAGGGCAACCTAGAGCTAATGATATTCAACATCAATCTAAAAAAAAACACTTTATTTTTTTTCAAAAAAATTGAGAACAATATTTTTTGTGCAAACAATTGATTTCTGAAAAGATTTTATTTAAAGCCATATCAGGTGTTATGACTTTTCGCCGTATTGAGCTCTAGTATCTCTTTATGACTTAAAGGGCGACATCGCCAACCTCTCTCATGATTTTAAAAAATGTATGTCGCTGAAACCATTGCCTTTTTGAAATTGGAATAGAAATAGGGTTTAAAGACAATAACTTGCGGTCTAGTATGCACAAATTAGGTCAGTCCTGCCGGCCATGGGGCTTTTCTTTCAATGATTTTTGGTCCTTTAACATGTTCTGTTCGAAAAAATATTATCATATGGTCCAAAGTTAATTGAACACACAGTAGAATCTCAAGATTTTTTATTATCCGCGAAGAGGAAGTACTTGCCAATGCGGCAAGGACATTCGAAGTCTATTCAACTGCATTGCACATTACAATAGACATATGTAAAGAATGTAAGTGTGTCCCGGGCCGATTATTGAATATCATTAGCTCCATTGTTTCGCTTGAGCATGTTGAGGGTATTTATATCCATTGTCACCTGATATTCTGTAACTAATTGAATTTGGACATTTATATTCATTTTTCTAAATAAGTGCCCTTCATGTGGGACACAGCTTTCGTGGTTAAGATAATATTGTTTGAATTTTAGTGAAGGAAATAAGTAACCCCCAGCGCTGGAGCAACACGAAAATTTTAAATAAAAGGGCCTCCAAATTGTATATGTTACATGGCCTACTGCCTAAATCCATGTCCATACACCATCGATCATCCTTCCATACCTACATGTACAACATCCATCCGTAATAAGCCTAAGTAGATTTTGCTACACAAACTGTCCAAAAATATTTTTTTCAGTTTTTTAATTTTTTGTTTATTTTAATTATACATTTCTCGTTCAAATATTTTTTTTTTTTTTATTTAGGCAAGCAACTTGCAAACTATTTTTACCATTCTCTATCTCATTCTACCAATTCTTCTGTTAATCTGGAATATTTATGATGAATTAATTGTAAATCAATACATTTTAAAATTTTATTCTCAGTGTAATTTTTTAAGACCCTAGCAGAAACCATGCACCTTTTTAGTCAAACTGTAAGCCTACAAACTAGATTCAGGCTCTATGTATTTGGACAGAATTTTATTAACTTGTATATAATTTGCTCTATAAAATTCGTCCGAAAGCCATGGTCTTTCAACTTGTTATATATTTGCTATATCATGTATGAAAGGTGTGTAACTGCAAAAATCCAATTGTAATCATTTTTTCTGGTTCTGGTTCTGGAATACTCAGACAAAACAGATTATCGGGATAACATTAGAGGTAAAACAAAGTATTTATTGTAATAAGTTGAGAGTATGTTAATATTCAACACAGAAATTAATATAATTATTTATTTGATATACATAGAATTGGTTTGTATATTTACAATTTTGCTAATGATTGTATGAATTTTGTATAATTGGGTGATTCTAAGGTGCACTGTGCAAATTTGTACTCTGGGATTAAATAATTAGTTAATGTTGTTTTGTTGTAGATGGCAGTTTAAACTTTAACACTGCATAATTTTATGCTCACCTTAAATGGTCTTACTGGCTTGACCAATGTCGTCTTACTGGCTTGACCAATGTCGTCAGCAGACGATTGTGCTAGGATATGCTATCTACTGATCCGAAATGATGACATCATCATGTTGTACAATGACGTCTCCCCTGGGCAAAAAGTAAGTTATCCCGAACGGATTTTCAAGTTCAGTCCTTTGTCACAATTCATACTAGAGTTTTGAGTACTGATGTACCTTATTTGTTCTTATTAGCACCCATCCAGACTTTTTTACTAACTCATGAGAGACCATCCTATTACCCACCCACCCCAGAACCATGCTTATGTCCATGTTAAATCAACCATCTTGGAAAATTCATGAGGCAAATGACTACGTACTGATCCTTTCTATTTGTTTACAGGGCTGAAAATGTTACTGTTGTTAATAATTTGGACATAACTTAATCATACTGAAGTACTTTTAAGTGACTTTAAAGGTGTACATCCTAAGTGCCCCGGGTAAGTGCCCACCCAAAATGACTTACTTTAGTGCTTGGGCACTAATAAGGACAAATATGGTAGATGGCTTCCAACACACTATGTGAATGGTCCTTAGATAGTCTAATATTTTCACATTATCAAGTGAAACTGATGTAGCCTTCTCCTATCCTGGGTTTGTTTATAGCGGAAATGAAATTATCATCTTTTGATTTGTGTTTGCTGAGCCATTTCTTCAATTTGTGGGAGAATTCGCTGATGTATGTAGCATAGCATTGCATAAGTGAGGAGATCTGGTAAAGAACATAAGATTTTTTTGTAATTTTATGACATCATTTGTACACCTCGATAACATCATACATCTATCAAGTTTCGTTTGAGGATCAGTGGACAGCACAACACAGCTCTACCATTTGCTAATGACACTGGTCGACCTATAAGCTAAACCCAGAGGGTGTTTGAAACCAACCCCATAATGCATTGCAATGTGCCCATATTGTACTGTACAAAACACCTGTCAGTATTTAGGGATAAAGGCATTTCATGATCATGCCAAAAATTACCAAAGTAGTAATGCTATGTTGGCTAAAAGGAGTGTAAAAATCAGGTATTTATTTGTTAAGAATAGTATTTTTGTTGGATCATATGACCTAAGTGAGGTGAGATTTCCCCAAAACTAGTGCATTGTGGGATGGACTCAATACATCCGCCTGAGTTTAAAGGTCCATGGCCCGATTGCTAATAGCCCTGTCCCCAGAAGCCCCAGATTTTACCGGAAGTGGTCAACATTTTGGTATCAGAAGAAAGCTACTATTTTTCTCATTTACCCTGCGAAATCTTAGAGCCAAAAGATGTTTGGTTTGGAAGTTACGAGCGAAAATGGGTACTCTATGGGTCTTACAAAATCACGTTTTTAGCTGTTGCATCAAAACAGATTGAATTATCGGCGCGAAACTTTACAGATGGGATTTTGGAGTGAAGGCCAATCTTTCAAGATGAAAACTTCATATCCTCAAATCGGGCCATCCCCTTTTAACCATTCCAGCTGAGCGTAGAATTATTTAGTATTGAAGTTTAATCTGTCTTCTACAGTTTCTATCACTTCATATGAACATCCTCTTGTATATAACATGTTTGTGTTTTGTTGCTGCTGATGTTGAGGATTTATTATAAACAATGAGGAGCAACCAGAGATATTGAATGCTTCTCATCCCGAAGTACTGACCTGTGTTTAGTACAGTACAATATAGGCACATTGCTATGCATTATGGGATTGGTTCAAACACCCTCTGGTGAGCAAATATGTGTAAGCGTAGCTCGAGTTTTGCATATTATGACTGTCTTATACTCCATACATGGTGGTTCTTTGATTATTTGAACAAATTTCCTGTGAAAGAAAGTAAGATGATCAATTGAAATGCAAAGAAGAAAACCATGTCTAGTCATTAACCTTGCAGTTTTGTAAAGTCAATCATTCCCAAAAAGATCACAACTGAAATAATTTGTACTTTGTGAGATTTTTAGTGATTTATACTTTTTAAAAATGTTGGATGTGTTATATTTATATCCCCAAATCATGTTTTCTACAAATCCCTCCTTGTATATCTAGTAATCTTGTTGTTTGCAGTCTTGTGAGTATTTTTGTATCATGTTAACAAAGTTGAAGAAATAACAGCACATTGTTTTGAATAGCGCCCCCTTTTTAAAAAAAAAAATGAGATTTTTGCAAAGTTGCATTGGTAATTGTCTATTTTACTAAACTTGTGTCTGGTAAAGCTTGTCTATGTGTTGCAAAAGAAGGAATTTTGTAATTAGGATAATTAAATTTGGATCCCGATAATAATTCAATTAAAGTGACAGGAGGAGATTTTTTTGAGGATACGAATTTCTCTCAAATTGCACTGGATCGATTGTAGACCACCTACCAAAAACATTTCGAAGGTTTATTGAACAAACAAGTACAAAAGAAAACCGCAAACCTTGTTTTGAACTTGCCTGACTATCGTAATTTTCCCCATAGAACACCGTGCTTCTACTTTTTATCGTGCATGACAGAAAGTACTAAATCATCATCTTATTACACAAAGACGGCGTATTCGGCTTATTCACTTCAGGTGTGATCTAATACATTGGAAAACATTCCAAATATGCAAAAAACCTGGGTTCGAAAAAAATTGGGGGCGCTTCTTTCTGGAAATCTCCTCATGTCTCTTTAATGCTGGAAATGTCCTTCCATTATGAAATAGCCAGGAAATAGCGCTGTGCACATGTCTCCACTCATCTTGTTCTTCCGTTGGTTCGGGCAAGTCAAGTTAGAGGTCATTTTTGTGAGGTGGCACCATTTCACAATGGACAGACTGAAAATTGGCGTTTCCAGCTCTGCAGTTAAATAACAATCAGGGATACTGATTCTAATTACAAAATGGCTTCTTTTATGAAAAAATGCACTTTAGGCATTAATTCGTTGATATGGTTTACTAGACAATTACCAACACAACTGTGCAGAAATCTCAAATTTTGAAAATGGGGGGGGGGACAAAAATGTGCTGTATTTGCTTTAATACATGGTTCACAGTTTTAAGACATAGAACAACAGGCTGAAAATAGGTTTGTCAGCTCTTATGTTTTATTTCCTTTGCAACATTCATCCTTCATAAACATAGAATGGACACGGGGGCATTACTTTTAAAAGTAATTATGCCAAGAAAACCATACAAGATCTTTGATTAACACACTAGAAATGATTATAAGATTAGCAGTTATTTTCTTTTGATTCAAAAACCACTAAAATTGTGGTATTTGGGGCATAATTTCTCCTTTTTTTCAAAAACAAATGAATAAATTGACTTTAGTGGGGGATCTCAACAATATTGTTGCAAAGTTTAGATGAATATTGAGAGTGGTGAGCAAGGGGCTAAAAATTGAAAAATCCACCTGTTTTGTCACATCCGTAAATTCTTATATTTTGCCAATTGTATGTGTCCTAATTTCTATCGTCTATCGCAAAAATTGAGTTAACTGCCTAATTGTATTAACAGTGTGCGAAATAGGTAAAAGCTCTACCAATTAAGTATTCGTTAAAATCTATGTCTTTCATTAAATCATATCAATTATGCAATGTATGACAGAAATTGTTGGCTCTCAACAAAACGTTGTGCCATAGAAAAACAGATGCATATAGATAGAGGAAAACTTTTTAACACTGCAATCATGGAACCTGTTGATACACCCGTATTATTATGGCACCTGTTTTCATTGCCATTGTCATACGTCTGGTGTATTGCCATAGGTTTAGACCAGGGTTATGTCCTTCAAGAATGGACCCCTTCTTTTTCTGTCAATGCACTCTGAACGTGTGACCTATACAGCTGTTTGAAAGTCTCATTTATTATGACAAAATGAGAATTAAAAAAAATATCAACGGTGACACAGTTTTGACAACTAATTTGGAGTATTTATTCCACTAACTACATCCTGTGTAAATTTGATGAAATTTCATTGCGGGCAAATATGATTTTTCATAAAAATATAGCTATACATGTCTTTCTATGGGAAATAAGCATATAGAGGGTGCTTTAACATACAATTTATGACCTTTGTAGGCCTATATGGCAAGATTTCCGCAATGGATTTTACTGATTTTTGCAGAGGTAATAGCTCTTGTATATGTCGCTACTTAATCAGTAGTCAAAATTGTGTTGCCACTGCTTAAAATTGCTCTAAAAATAAGAGATAATTTGCATGGGGTCAAACAGCTGTGTGTAGTAGGTGAGAAAATTCCTCATGGATGTGTCGTTAGTGGGTAAACCTTTCTTCTGTTGTTGTGAAACATCCCTGCCTATTAGACAGTATTCTTGCACTCAAGGTTTGCCTATGTGAATTGTAGGAATAGAATTCCTGTTTCTTGATGCAATGTGGAGATTAGGGGTTTATAATAATATTTATTTGAATTACTTGCAAAATACAAAAAGAGATAAATAATACATTCAAAAGTTGAAAATGCAAAAGCAAGTAATTCTGGATAAGAGAATCGGTTGTTATATAAGCCACTGCACTGAGGGAAGGAATTCAAATATCGATCTTAATCCTATAGACCTCTTTGAGATGGCTTCCTAAATGACCTGTACATGTGTGGGAAGGAAGTTAGTTAGTTTGTTAAACCAAATTTTATTAATCCGATTTTGTCCCCGCTAACGGCGGTGGCCATCTCAAAAGCAATGATTTTAAGACTGGGCTTGTTTGTACTCATTTAAATGAATTTTTCATGCTGATTCCAAATTTGGTCATAAAAATCAATAATTTTGACGTTTTTAAATCAAATTTTAAAAATTTGATACCTGAGCGACAAAGCCGTCTGCAGGGCCCAGGGATCAACACTGCATTAGAGTAATTGCATCACTTCACATTTATGGTCCAAATGTACAAGTCAAAACTCGTAATTGCTAATGACGCTATAACATACAAGCGGCAAATTTTGTATTCTGGGTGTCATGTTTCAATATCGTTGGTGTTTTCTTAATTTACGGGTGTGTGTGTGTGTACAAGTAACTGTGCCTTGAATGAGGTTGGCCAAGTAGTACCGGAATCGGGACCGGAATGTGATATGTTTGTTGTGACTGATGCTTACAATATGCAGGTAATGTTTCATGCAGTGTCCATGTGATACGTGTCAAATGTGTAGTGTCCATGAATATGATAGGTATCATGCATCCATACATTGTCCCATGCATGTGATGTGCATGATGCCTCCATGCAATGAACATGTGATCTGCATGTGATGCATTTGTGCAGTGTTCTTTTGGTGCATGTGCACTGTCCGTGTGTTGCCTCAATGTGATATTGCTTCAATCAATTGTTTAGGTGAATCAATGTTTGCTATTATGAGCAATATACTATCAGTTTGGGGCATTTCTTTTGGTATGAAAGAGTGTCGGCTGTCTGTAATAAGGCTCTAGGAAAAAAGGAAAAATTGTGAAATAGTAATTGTTATGTAAATATTTGAATGGGGTAAACTGAGGGCTATTAAGAAATGCTGTGTGTGTATAACATTTTAATCTAGTGATTGTTGATATGAAAGAAAGTGAGTTTTCATGTAATTGAGTTTACATGGAAGTAATTAAATGTGAAATATGTATAGTGATGGAATGTTGTCCACTTGAATGTTCTGCAGATATAATGTTAAAAAGAAATGAAACAAACATTGAAGTTTATCACTGGCAATGAAATTGAGAAAATAGGAAAATGTGCTTGTTATGTATCAACATTACTGATGTTTTGTATCAACATTACTGATGTTTTGACAATCTATAGATCAGGGGTATCCAACCTACGGCCCGCGGGCCATTTGCAGCCTTCTAACTGCTCGCATGCGGCCCACAAGGTACTTCCCAGAAAGAATGAAATACATAAATATCTGAAATAATAGATTTTTTAAAAATTGAATTAGTTCAATTTCCTCAATGTGAAACTTTTCTAAACATTATTGGAAAATTAGTCCAATTTCATCAATCTAAAACCATTTTTCTCTAAAATTGTGGGGAAATTAGTTCAGTTTCCTCAAAATGAAGCCAAAATTGTTCAAAATTTGCTAAAAAGGTCAACATTTCATGGAAAAAATGAAAATTTGTTTTAAATTTGGCCCAAAACCAGCATCTCTGGTGCAGCTATGGGTGTCCTATCCTTTTCAGCAAAAATTGATGTGAGTCTTACATCCAGAATTTGTAGGCATGTCTTAAACCAAACTTGACCCCCCTTCTCCCGATTACTAGCTTGCGGTCCGCAATAGTTACAGATTCAACCAATGCGACCCCTGCTTCAAAAGGTTGGACACCCCTGCTATAGTCCTTTAAAAATAAGACAATCCGAAGTTGTGGGTATTTTGTGAGAGCATTATTTGGGAATATAGTTCTTTATGGGTATATTGGCAGTTCATTTCCTGTAAACACACTTGGTGCTTATAGACTCAGTTGGGAAAACCCATATAGAAAATGGTCTTTTAAGAGTATGTGAAGGTGTACAAATTGGAAATCCATTTACTAAGATGTTTTAACAAAGATTTATTTGATTCTCTATTGTAGAAAAATGTTTCAATTTTGTTAATGAAAAAATCAATGATGTTAGCCAGGGATTCATCATAAATTAATTTATTTAAAAACCTATTTACAGCCAAGGTTACCAGTGCACTGCATTGTGGAGTTCATTTTAAATGGGAATGTCTTTCAAAAAAATATTCAAACATATTGAATTAAACCCACTTCCACTAATTTGAAATAATTTGGATGGTTCCATTGTGTGAAAATATTAAGAGAAATCAGATTCTTCTGTTTTCTGAACTAGCTTTAATTTATGTGAAGATTACCATCCTCAACTTAATAGCTAGCTTTCCCGAAGATTTTGCAGTAAACATGTGGTGATCTAATTCTATCGGTGTTCATTTCAAAAACGGACCGAACCATATCGGGTTACAATTTCAGCAAAAAATATCCTGAGCCAGCGAGGCAAGGCACCAAGCTGTCCCGCTACAAATTATGCTGGCTACTACTTCGGGTAAGGCCATTTCTTTTGTAGATATAGGGATGTTTCAATAATTACAATTGTAACCATTTGTTACCCATTTCAAATATGGTAAGGTCCAATGACCTTTTGGACACTTGCCCAAAAATCTAAACAGTGATGGAATATAGTATAATATATTTTGTTGACTGCTATCTGGTGGTATTGACATCAATGTAACATTCCATGAAGCAAGCATATGTATATACATGTATTTCTTAGGATTTTTATTTGGGATCATCTTGTATATACTTAAAGGTGGATTATGCAAAATTAGTAATTTTATTTTGAATTGTCCTAAAAGAGCAAGAGCTTTTGTATAGGTACATGAGTGTGTGTATGTGTATTTGAATTAATTTTGCTTACTCTACTAATTTGATTTGATTTTGCTATTTTTAACTTGTATTAAGTAGTTTTATAATTATATCTCATGTGAAACAATTAATCCCAAGTGTAAAATGTGCAATGAAATTTATAATCATCTCATCCTAAAATTATGCTAATCCTAATTGAGGGTATGAGTATATCTCACCGCATTATCAGTTATCCTCTGAGATATGTCACTCGTTATGTTGATGATAATAATAGCGTTGATTTATAATGTGTATGTATCCCTTTGTGGGCTCTCATGGCAATGCCAATCATGCCAGGCATGATTGCCACTTATTTTCATGCTGCCCTCAGGAAATCGTCACACTCATTTCCTTTCACTTAGATGGCAGTCGGCCAGGTGCACAACCCAATCAGCACTTGGATTGTAGTATCACCCTTAACAGTCTCAATTGTAGCTTGGGTCAGCAAAGCAATTGAGTATTTGGCAAGCGTTCCATATGTACCCCTCTTCGAAGTTCTACATCGGTGTAATGATCATGAGTCCATTCCCATTGGCACACACATGCTGGAACTCCCAGTGTGGATCTTTTCTCCTTTTTTGAACAGTTTAGCTTTATATTTTTCTGAAATTTGAAGTAGTTAAATACTATGCATCTGTGTGCATCCAGCGAAGAGACTTTCTGTTCACCTGTCTGTTAATGTGTCACCCCCTGGACTCGCCAATTTTAATTAAGGATGGTTTCTAAAAATGGCAATTGCGATAATTAAAAGTGAGTGTTGCTTTGGCAAAGTGATGGGTAATATTTGGATTAAACTAAAAACAAATTAATGTGCAAGTTATAAAAATCCATAGCATTTGGTTTTAATTTGTACAGTGGTCAAAATGAGTCTATATATACATGCTCTTAAAGCAGAACACATTTTCACCTTGTGGTTAACTTTTAACTGTTATACTCATAAAAGGTATGTATCTGTATACATTAATGACTTATTAAAAGAAAGCCAGACTCTCCAATGTACATTTGACCAGATTTTACAAATTAATATTTACTTTTTTAAACAAAAAATGGACATTTTGTGATGTAATTGTTTTAATCAAGTGTTGTAATTATTTTGAAATACCTTAATTAAATATACAGACCCCATTTACACAAGATAAAAGTCACCAGACTCCTCTATGTACAATTGACTAGATTTTACAAATTCTTAATATTTATTTTTTAAACAAACATAAAATAAATATTGTACATTTTTTTGTGATGTAATTATTATTTTAATCAAGTGTTGTAATTATTTTGAAGTAGGTTGTACAATATACAGACCCCATTTACACAAGACAAAAGTCACTACTTGATGTTGACTTGGATGCAATTGAAAGTAGTGGCAATATGTAATCCTTTGTTGTATTGTAATCAGGGTCAAATAGTGTAGTGACTATTGTAGATTTGAACAAAAGTGAATTTTGGGACACTCTATCAAAACAGCGATCAAAGGAGCTGAAAGACCCTATCAGTGAATTTGCTAACTCAGGGTAATGAGAAAAATATGAACTTCTCCACTACCAAAATTCCAATTTTGATGGAAGTAAAGAGGGGGCATGTTGTCGATTGCATTCACTCACTTTAAAGGAAATATGTCAAGATTTGGAATATTTGGAAAAGTGGTGTGGATGGAAAGCTTAAGTAACGTGAGCTTACATATAAATCAAAATAGTTGAAAATGGTCCACATTTGTTGAGTATTGCCCCTTTTAATTTTCCTTCCGCCACAATGCTTACTCGAAAAACATTCGACAAACCACATCGCCGCCAAATGGTGACGTCAAAGTGAGACCATCCATAATTTAAGTCGTTGTGACCATACATATCGCAGTAGTGTTGCCACTTCAATAATAATTAAAATAACCAACGAAATGAACCAAATATGTCATTCTGTAACTTATTTTTAATTTTATTAGTTACTTCATTAAATCCATCAATATTACAGGTCAGCAATAACAATCGAGTCAACCACCGAGGTTTTGGTCCATCACTTTGACGTCACGAGGAGACCAACAATGGAGCGCTTTGATCAATGAGCTCGTGGCGAAAAATCCGCCCGTTTTTTCGTATTGTAAAAAAGAAAACAATTGTAAAAATGCCTCTATTTTGTTAATTTTACATCACAAATGATTATTTTTCGGGAATGTGATGTTGTAAATATATTGTATGAAGTAAAGTCAAACTGAGCTTGACAAAAACTCTTGACATATTCCTTTAAATGTTAAATTAATCACAACGGGAAACGAGGTCAGGACAAAAACTAATCCTTTGACAAGTGAAAAATAAAAACAGAAAAATTTAATCCCACATCGCCAGACCAAACATTAAAAGTCACATTATGAACAAATTTAGCGAAATGATGTAAAAGCGTCATCATTAAAATGGAACAATTTGAGCTATTGTAATATATAAGGAGGTGTTGACATGTGGTGATAACATATCTCCTTATCAGTGGTGGGTCGTGTTAAAAAGGCCATGGTCTTTGAATGTTACCATGACACAGATGTGCTGAATTCAAAGTGAATAAATAAACCATGTTGTAAGAATCACGGGATAAATACATGTAATTGTTGTGGGCAATGTCTCTTGAGATATTTGGTCTGGCAATAATAACCGACCAATAGACGATTTGCACGATCCCAAATTGCATCTCGTTTTTGTGCCCATTTCCATCATGACTGTACCAGCTCAAGTCAGCTAAACAAGCACATAATATTAGTACTAGCAAAACTTACCTTAGCTGTGACGTTGCACTAGAGTTGTGTAATCGTTGGCAGGTCGATTGAGTCGAGAGCACGTTTACGATCGAAAATGCCACCTTTTGTCATAAAGTTCACATCAGTGCCTCGTTTGTTTTTTGTTTCATTGATATATGTCTACATTCTGTAAGATTACCTGTACGTGGAAAAAGCACTTTATATTGCGACAAACAAACAGTATTTTTTGTACACATGGAACTTTGGTACAAGTTCCAGATGGAAAGGGCACAAAAACAGATGCATTTGGGGCTCAGGCAAATCGTCTGTTGATTAAAGGTGCGGTTCAATATTTGGTCTCTCGTATTCTATACGAGGTTGAGAGCTGACACTTGTACACCACTGACCATCAAGTACCTGGGAAACAAACCTTGCGGTTTTTGATGCATAAGAACCGATGAATGCAAGTGCAACGCCCCTGTCAACTACTGTGCTAAATAATGATGAAGAGACCAATTAAAAACGCGTAGTTTTGTATTCTGATCTGAGAAAGAAATTTGCCTTTGAACGTTAAAATTTCCGGGCAAAGACAATGAGAAAAATACGGCTTCTTTCATATGATATCAAAATTGATATACTTCCAGGTAAATCAGGGGTCCTAAAGATGATCAGGACAAAGCACCTTAAGAAAAGAGGAAGTGCAATGATTTGAGGTTTAAAGGCATGTCAAAATTTGGAATTTGCTAACTAACACTTAAAGTGGAAGAACCAGGTTTGTTGTTAATAAGTTTCCATAAGTTTTTTTTTCAAATTGACAGAAAAAAAAGAAAGCAGCAGTTTTCAGATATGAATATGCATTCAAATTACGTTTGGTAGTAGTGTCGTAGGACAATAATGACGTGAACTATTGATTTTGGCCTATTATAGACTGTTATGCACAGCGGGCTTGAAGACCTTCCCAAGTCCTTTCACCTACAATTTGTTTTTCGGAACCTCATAGTTTCCTAGAATCAATAGTTTCGCAAAACAACATTTGAGAGCTGCCGCTTATAGAATATGAATTTCTCTCAAATTGCAATTAAAGGGATAGCAGCGATAATGCGAGGAAAATTCGATAAAAATGTGGAAATTAATTTTTTTAACTTATAAATCAGGGATAAGTGTGGACAATTCCATTAACGCTTTAATGTTGAAACAAAACCAAATGGTGATGGAAAAAATGAGGTTGTGAAATGGAAATTTGTATACCGTCTCCCACAAATAGACATAATAAAGCGATGGCATCTCCAAATTCTACACCAAATCAGATGATTGTGGTTTACACCAAATACAGAATAAAACAACGATAGTGCCGGTTTGTGTTTTGAGGTCAAACTGTATTGAACATGGTGAACAATATCACGCTAAAAAGTCTGGGATATAGCACTGGGAAAGGCTTTTAGATCTCAGTCGAATTTGATACGCATGGTGAGAAAATACAGAACCAGTTGAAAAGTGACGGCCTTGTCTTAATGCACATATTCAGGCCACCACTTGAAGGTTTGGTTTTCACATATCCATGCCAGTAATAAAAATACAGAAATATGAAATTTGATGATTTTTTTTTGATGTTTCGGATTAGCAAATCGCTGCTTGTCCCTTTCAATCGGTTGTAGACCACCTACCTAGAACGTTTGGAAGGCTTATTGAACAAACAAGTACAAAAGAAAACCGCAGACCTTGTTTTGAACTTGCCCGCTATTGTATTCGTCCCCATAGAAAACCGTGCGTTGAATTTCTGTCGTGCACGACAGAAATTACTAAATCATCTTATTACATAATTAGAGACACTCAAAACTATTCCTTATTTTAATCCTATGAGCTCCACCAATAATTTGCACCATTTTTTATCCAAATCGGAGCAAATTTAAAATTTGACCCCTGTACAACTGAAATTGACCCTTTTTATTGATTTTTGCTGTTTTTAGCCTATAACTCTGTAACTTTAGACTGTACATATTACAAACTATACCTTTTCTGAATCCTTATGGTATGACACATAATATGGTGTGCTTTTCAACATGTTTGGATCAATTTAAAAATTTGACCCCTGTACAAACTTTGTTTTGGCCCCCTCTCCTTAAGGCACCATTTGCGGCACTTAAGAATCGCGTTTTAGGGGTTCATGTCAGGCTGTCTACATATTTAATCACTCAAACCTTTTGTACTTGAGATGTGTTACAAATGTCTGCTAGCTCCAGGGCTATTTCTGGAAATGTCCTCATGTCTCTTTAAGTCTAATGGGCTCAATTTCTAATAAATAGTATTATATGAATGATCAAGAAATGGTTCTCGATTGCTATGCGCACCCCTTTTTTAAGCAGTCATCTAGGTGGCTGCACAAAGAATGCCTTACAGAAAAGCCTATCGGCACTAGATTGTAATATTCCCCATATAAAAGCTCTCCATAGATTTAATTGGGTAGATGAGCCACAAACCTAAAAAAAAGTAATCGAGATTAAGATTTTGCCCAGGGACACAAAATGTGACCCATGGGGCTCGAACTCACGATTTAACAGTCTACAATGATAACAAGTCCGGCTTTTCACTGGACCATACATGTCTGTATGTGTATATAAATGGTCCCCAAAAATAAATATTTGTCCCATCAAATATTATGTTTAAAGGAAACATTTTTCCATGTAATAGTCCAGGACTTAGGCCCTGATAATTGAGGTCTAGCTGCACTCACTACTAGAAAGTTGAAGTAATGTTTTTAGATAGAGATCATTGGGTTTGAATAATAAAAAAATTCTGAAATCAGGCAAAAGATTTGATATAACTGTTTTTATTATTCACTGTATGTCCAATAGGTCAATTTGACGATTTTAGGGGTAGGGTAACACTTTCGAGCACACTTTCAAAATCTGGCACACCAAATGATCCTAAAATTGTTATTATCATGAGAAAATTACAAAAAGTTTAAGATTGTATGATATTATAAATCTAGAGTTGGTTAATTGGGTAGTTATAGCCATGTAATGTAATAAGTGGCTTATTTGGTAAAAATTAGCAAATCTTGGTATTTCCTTTTAAAAAATATGTTATGTCATAAAAAATAAATACATGTGAATGAATGAGCCAATTGTTTCTTGAGACGAGACTAATGCTGGTCAGTTTTTGGGAAGTTTGTGAAAATCCCCATTATTGTTACTTTTTTAGTAAATGGCTCATAAATAACCCTAAGCGTGCTTTTTATCATTTTAAGAGTTAGGGACGATATCACCTTATTTGGGTGCCCCTTGATAGTACAGAATTGCTCAAAGTTATTTTAAGGGTCATTTCACATAACAACGTACACATGAAGAGGCCAGGTAATTCAGGAAATATCGATATTTAATGGTTGCCATGGTACCAGTAAACTACTAGAGTTGTTGAAGAGACATTTGCGTGGGGTCAAACAACTGTGTTCATGACTTGCTTAAAAGTTGAAATTTTATATCGCCTGAACCATTGGCGTAAATATGTATGTGTGCTTATTTTAACCTTTAGAGTTGATCTACCTTTTTCAAGAAATTGGTAATTTTTGTATTTTTGTCTGTAGTGGAGCAATGTGCTAAATATATTTGTTCCTAATTTAAACATGCCATCAGAACCAACTAATTTTTGGAAATATGGTTTTTCAAAATAAGTTTAATCCACAAAACCACACCTTTAAGCTGTGTAAATGACCATCTTTATTCTAGTGCAGAAATATATTGTAATCATGCATTGCACCCTAAGATAACAGTACAGAAATTACATTTATACTGAGTAATTAATTCACTTAGTGTGGATTAGAAAATATCCTTTTTCATCTCTCCTTTGCCTCAACGACAAGGTCAGCAAGCCAAGAAAAACTGAGTCTGCAGCCAGAAGCACCGACTAAATCCCCAGAAGCTCCAAGCAGAACCTTGAAGCTGCTAGGCTGCACTTGATGACTCTTACAATGTGGTGCTTGAGCATGTTGAGGAGCATGTTAAGTCCCAAGGCTGAAGCCTTTGACGCCTACATCTTGAAACAACATGCTGCTCCTTGGAGCCTTGAGGAAGCTGACCGATAAGAAGGCCGACCCACCTATAAGAATCAACGGTGAAACAACTAAAAGCGCCTTGACAGCAGGTTTCAGCACTTTAGTTTCTCTACTTGTCAAGCCAGTTCAAAATAACACAACCCTTGAAGAACCTTTCTTCAATCACAATATAGCGACACCTTCCCATCGCAGACGTACCTTTCACTATGGAGGAGCGTCAGATCTGCCTGAAAAATCCTGAAGAACACCAAGACCCCTTGTCCCGACCACATTCCTGCCGTAGTCTGGAAGCCTCCACTATTCCATGATCAAAGCTGTAGAATTTTGTAATCACACCTACATGGGAAACAAAACAGCTGCCTTTTCACCTCATCATTCCTCTAACCAAAAGAAAGGCGAACTCCAACAACCCCAAAACTACAGAGGAATTAACCTTCAACACTGGCCTCTAAGATCTACAACTCCATGCTGCTCACCAGAATCACTCCTCACATAAATTCCATTCTCAACGGAACCAGAATGGTTTCCGCAAAGGCAGATCAACACTACCTCAGATACTTGCCCTCAGAGGGAATCATGGAAGAGTTGAATTTCCAAGAGAAAAGCTTTCAATTGTGTTCGTAGATTTTTCCCAAGGCTTTGACAGTGTTACCAGAGATGTAATGCTGCCTATATGCTCGATTCTCGCCAACTAACGGTGTCCCAGATGAGATGTCCAGGCAATTGCCATCATGTATGATAACCCATATGCTTTGTGCAGACCATGGGATGGGCCCACAAGGAGTTTCCTAACAACTACTGGATCCTCAAAGGAGATACTCTTGCTCCCATATCTATTTGTAGTCGTGGTTGATTACATCCTCAGACAGAGTCTTGACAACATGAACTACAAGGGACTCACCATCAACCCAAGCGTCACAGACGTCACATGGGTCAGCATCTCACATACCTTGACTACGCAGAATGATCTAGCTGTAACAGCTGATCTGATTGTGGTGCACAAATCTACAAAAAACATGCACTTGAGAATGCTGAAGACACAATCGGCCTACACCTACATGCCAAGAAGACTGAATAATGACTGTCACTGAGGAAGACGATCACCAACCTATCTTAGCACAGCAGAGGTATCTCAACTCAAAGAGGTCCAGACTATTCAAGAATCTAGGGTCCTATGTTGCCCGACAGCAAAAGACGTCCTGTCACGAAATGACAAGCTTGGAATGCCTGCAATAAACTACAACCACGTATGGCAATCTGGTATCCCAATTCCAACCAAGCTGACATTCTTAGAGCTGTGTGAGAGTTCCTGGTATATTGATCTGAGAACTGGACCATGAAGAAGAGCTGACAGGATAAGACTGGATGGCACCTACACCAGCTTCTTAGTTCGATAACAAAACATATCCTGTCGCGAGCACAAGACAAAGGCACAGATATATGGAGATACCCCTCCAATTCCATCTTCTGTTGCCCAACGCCGTGCACGATTTGCCGTCACTGTCATCGTGCGATTGACCAAGTATTCTCAGACGTCACATTTGGAAGTTACCATGCCAAAAACCGGGGTCATTCTCCCCTTAACCTACATTGATGTGGATTGCTCGGCCATCCCAGCAGGATCCAGCTGACATCCCCAACCTAATGACAAACAGGGACATTTGGCGCTACATGGCTGAACAGCATCTCGGCGGCGGCCGTTAATAGATAGAGTTGTGAAGGCAAAGTGAAAAATAGTTGTAAGACAGTAACCTTTGAGTTATTTACACCATATTATTTACTTACTGCGCATGGTGTGACATTTAGTAACCCATATCTGAATCGAGTATAGGTCATCAAGCATTACTGTTGCCATGGAAACGCGCCAAAGATGCTGAACCGTGATTTTTTAGCATGCTGAAGATTCGGGGACGATTTAAAAACTTATTTTTCGTGATCCTTTATGGCACGAATGGCTCAAACTAATATTGGTGGTTTGTTGTACATAAAAAGTACACCTTAGTCAAGAATATCAATTTTTAATGGTTGCCATGGTAACCATGGAAAAAAAAAAAAAACCACTAGAGCTCTGTGAGTAGACAATAGTTTTCACACACAATAACGAATATTTTTTGACTACCATGGTGTGACATTCAGTACAAAACATTTGAATACTAGTATGAGCACCGTTCACCAACCAATTATTACCATACCAACACGCCCCCCATGAATTTGGGTTTTGACACTTAAGTGACGTAAGGGTTCACTCCCAAGAAGGAGTCCCAGATGCCAAGAAAACCCTTTCTGCAGAAGTTTTTTTTTATATCACATTGAAGGGTCCATAAGTCAAAACGCCATCAGCAATAATAAAGTGCAGCATTACATTTGGGTTGAATTGCGTAATTAGTTTGCAAACACCACAAAAAGCTAATGATCCTTGAATAAGCCCTGTATTACATAATAGTTAATCAACAAACTTGCTATTTTAGGCAATCATCCTGTATGGTATATATAGGCGCAGTAATCTTCCCCTAACCATGCTTAACGGCTTCCCAGGACACAAATCATGGCCATGGCAGAGCTCGAACTCGCATATACATATAATAGTAAAGTTTCCAAATTTTAAGTCCCATTCTCGAAGTTTGTAGCCTTTCATTAAGGCTTTGCGCTTTATTTTTTTTTTGCTACAGACCCTGAATACTATAGCGCCCTGTATACGATGTGGTATAGCGCCTCGCTTCACACCACGACACGGTGGTCCTTCGAGGTTGAGAGACAAATTTTGAGGCGTCCTTGACAAAGACAATGAAGATTGTGGAAAAGTTTGAAGGTGGTTTTTTTTTTGTACCGTCAAGGATGCTGAGCAAGATTGTTTAGGTCCAACCTCTGGACATGTGGGAACTCTTGCCTAGAGGGCGGATGTATTCAAATGGTGCCAAATTCCTGAGAGTCATATTAAGCCACAAACAAGGCTATCTGAGAGTCAAAATTATTTTTTTGAACTTCTTTACACCTAATGGACAAGGTCTTCACTTTCCCTCGAGGAATTTTTGGCACACGAAATTTATACCACACATCAGGGTCATATACAACAATGACAAGTTAGGTCAATTAAATTAGAATTCCACAAAACAACCTTACCAATTAGGCAAAACATTTTCAAATTCAGAAAAAGAACACAACTTTACACGGCTCGTTTCCACAAAAATAATACGGTATGTTCAATGAAAAGTTGTAATTAGTTCTAAAAGGTCCAATCTACCTGTACATATGAACACAAATATAGTTTTTTATATGTCCTATTGCTGGTATCAATTGTTTTGCTGTGTAACTTTTCCTCCTTTGGTTTGTACAGTGGCGTGATGGAGGTATAGAGCAAAGTCAAATTGATCACACTATCAGCATATAAAGGGTTAACTGAATGTTCATTATTATTTATTGTTTAATTACATGAATATATAAATATTTAAACAGGCTTAAATTGCTTGTTTTATTTAATAAGTTTTTTACTGAAACTCCCGTTGGCGGACCAGGGGTGGGGTTCAAAAAGTTACAACAGCGATTACAAAATCTGAGTCGGAAAGTATATCGTTTAGTGTAAAACTGGCAAAATGTAGTGTTTGGCGGTCCCTAGGAACCCCTTGTACACTTCAGTGTCATGCTAATAGGGTTTTCCAATTATAAATGAGGATTTTATGATAAGTACCCATAATAAAGGGCTCTTCTTCTTCTTCTTCAAAATGCTTTCATATAATAACCTTTTTGGGTCGTTATAAATTAATTATATTTTTTAGAATGGAGGGCTTTATATGTCATGATTCTAGCAGATCTATGACGAAGCGAAACTCCTTTCAATGCACGCGAGGATCCAAGTAACATTTACTTGGTCCTCGCGTGCATTGAATTGATTTCGCTTCGTCATAGATTTTTCTGCTAGAATCATGCATATAGGCCCTCCAATTCTAAAATCTAAATATAATTACGGCCGCTTGAAACCTCTGAATAGACACTTGAACTAACATTAGCGCTCGTTCACTGTATCCACATAAACACATCTTCTGTGGCGCAGTGGTATTTCCCTCACGCCTAGAAAGCGAGAGGTCCGGGTTCAGCCCGTGTATTTTTCGTCTTTAATTTAGATTTTCTGTTCTCGCCAGTTTTTCCGAGTTTTTATATATAAATTGAATTATAATCAAAGATGAACATAAAATCAACTTTATGATATGTTTGAAGGTTAATTACACCATTTATTATTTTCTATTTGACGAATTCCATTACTACCAGGTTCTGTATTATAAGAGTGTCTTTGCATAAATGCATAAATCTCCTTCAAATCACTTTACCACCTACCACCACCGCTCGTTAGCGTGTGTTTGTGAGTCTTTTAGAAATAGTTCGTGGCGAATTGCTCCCTACACCATGGGCATGATTAACAAATTTCAATGAATGTATCCCACACTCAAGAAAATCTGTTAAAAATCATTGTAGCACATTTATTTCTAACAATATTAGCATGGTAATAAATCTCTCATTGTGGGATCCCTCGTTGATACCGTGACAGGCAACGGGCATTGAGAAATGTTCCAACGATATTTAAATGCTGCCGGCGCAATAGCATAATCAAATTGACGGGGTAGACTAAATCTCCAAATTTGGCATGAATTTAGATGACAATATTCCTAACAACGCCGTTCTCTCGAACAACAAGCGTTGTTTTTTTCTAAATTAAGGCGGTTTACAATGTATTTGACCATTCCAAAATCATATCTGGAGAATTTTATTCAAATTCAATATTACCCTATGACCTTCTTATTATACATATGAGGGGTGAGAGTGTGATGGTCCAATTAAATTGTTCCCCCTCCCCCCCCCCCCATGAAAATGTCTGGGTACTCCACTGCAATGAGTATAATCTTTGGCTATAATAAAATTTTAACCACTTTTAGCGGCGCAAGACAGCCCCTGCTAAAATCATTTGTCCTAACCTTGAATAAAGCCCCTCAAAAAAAAAGTGGCTTTGGGTCCACCCGTTAAAGTATGAATTGTGGAAATTCACTATAAGCCACCCCACTATTAGTGGGTGTTTGTAAGTAACGGGCTGCTATCAAAATAATCTAAAGTATATCAAAATGCAGTCAGAATAAATTCAAAATAATATCAGCATTAGTCTGAAGGACCCTGTTCGAGCTCCCAAAATGGTAATAATTAAAAACTGGATGTAAAATTATACTATTCGAGCTCGACGATTTGGGTGATTGGTATGAGGTATTGTTTTTTTTTAACCTTTGGGTGTTCGGTATTATGGGTCTTTGTTTTTTTACTTTGGGTGGTGGGTGAGAGGTTTTTTTTTTTTACTTTGGGTGGGGGGTATGGGTTTTGTTTTTTCTTTGGGTGGTGGGTATGAAGGTATCTGGATTGTAGGCTATGTATTCTCTCTTGCTCTTGCTATGTTATTGTAACAATTTCATTTCCTGCTAACATTTCTACACTATAGTTTTCCCATCCATACATTGGTAATGCGCAAGGTTTTCGATTTCCACTGCCCTATGACAATGAAGTTACATCATGTGCACATTAGATGTGACCTTTGTCATTATAGTCAAAGCACAGAACCAGGGAGACTTTGAAATCCCCTGGCTTAAAAAGTGTGTGTGTTTGTGTGGGGGGGGGGTTGCGACAGCAAATTCTGTGTGGCGTGTTTGTCAGTCTGTGTGTGGGTTCCGTTTTGGTTAGGTTTGACTGTTTTTTGTACTCCTTCCCAAACGCGTGGGCTTCTTCTTTCTTCTTCTTAGCGTATCCACAAGTCATTGGTGAATGGCTTTTGGTATGTCAGGATTTATTCAACTGAGTAAGCTTATCCGGGCCGGGGCCCGCGTTTATCCATAATACGGACGCTCCTAACGCGTGGGGCTAAATTGCAGAAAACTTGATCAGAAAGACCACTGGCCAAAGATTCATATTTGGTGCACCCCAATTGTGTGAGAGGTCATTTGGGGCGATTAGGGAATTTAACTAAATCAGAAATCGTAAAAAAAATGAAAAAAAATTATAAAATCCAAACCAACCAAAGACAAAATCGGATATTTTGAGTCATTTCCTCTCCGTACTGACACTTAATACACACTAATTCCATGGAATTCAATATCTTCAAACACTGCTGTTCCTTTCTCAATAATTCAGTTGGAAAAACAACCTATAAGACGTATCCTTTATTTTAGTAGTCAGTCCTGCAATTTCAAATATTTTGATTCTTTCGAGGGCAGATCTTTGATGTGTCTTTAAAGGGTCTTTCTTGGAAAATTGTATCCCATTCTGTTTCCCGCCACAAATTAATCTACGATCACCCAATTTGGTCGGTATAAGCACTGTAACCGCACGGCCCTATGAGGTGTACACAGATTGGGGTAAAAGGTTGGTCGCACCCCCTCCCCCCCCTTCCAAAAAGGGTCAAAGGTCCACTTTTTGCCGATTTTTTTTTTCGAAAAGGTCCACAATCTAGAGAAATATTGACAAGAAAATCATCTTTTTTGGCGATAAGATGTTCAAAATAATCCCCAAAGAACCATTTTAGGGGTTAGGTCCCCCGCTTCCAAAGTCCCGCGCCCCCCGAAATAAATCCTACTTACGGCCCTGGTTGACTGGTTCTTATATCTGCTGTCCCAATCGCTTGTAGTTAGGTCATTTGGAGCAATTCGTGACCGTGGAGAGCAGAGCATCATTTTTTCAGTGGCTTTGTGTTCTAAAGAGGTCCATGAATAATGAAAGTGTGGTCGGAATCAGGAGGGAGTAATTCTTAATAGACAGTGGTCAAAAAATGAAATGCTTGGATTGTTGGAAAAAGGTAACAAAGTGTTCGCCTTGTTTACAAGGATTTTAAGAAGTGTATAGTTTAATGTACTACCAACTCCTACACCATATGGTTACGGAGTATCGGGGAGGTAATAAGACAAAATTTGTCACCTGTCCAAGTCATCACAAAGTTAAATGCTACTATTGCACAGAATTTCTTTAAATGGGGTCCGCAAATTGTTAACCTTCCACAGGGATTGTTTCAATAGTGTGGCTAACTCTCATTGTATTTTGTTCATCGAGATACACGACAAACAAGGTCATCCCTTGCAACCGCTATTGTATCTCCAATTTAAAATATTTTAGACGATGCAAATGTTTTGTTGCCAGTCTCCACGGTCACAGACTTGCCCCCAAATGACCAACTATGGGCCAAGTGCAACCATTATCAAGGAGTCCAAGTGTGTGAAAATTCGGATTTTAAACATGATAATGATAAAATGGATGATTTACACCCATATTAATTGGTCTCGCTATGCGTTTTAAAAAATATTGGTCGAGACGCAGTCGAGCCCAATATTTTTGCAACTCATAGCTCGCACCAAGCGCTTGGGGCCGATTGTGTTCAACCAAACCTGATAACAAGAACCAGTTGGCCTAACGGGTAACTGTGGTTTAATCCCAATTGTTGTGATAGGTCCACATGGGTTTTGACAAATCCATCCATTTGTTTCCCGCCGCAAATCAAATGCTACGATCACCAAATATGGCCAGTCTAAGCACTGTCCCAAGGCCCGTATGAGGTGTCACAGATTGGGGTCAACGGGTATGTGGATGAATAAAGAGTCATTTGTCATTTTTCTATACAGGTTGAATTAGCTCCTACCCAAACATTTGGGCCATTGCAACCCAAACCTGATCAAAGAACACTGGCCCAAGTTTCATATGTGGTGTATTCTATAGTGAGAGGTCATATTGCGATAATCATAATTGGGGTCAACGGGCATGTGTCAATTAAGGGCATCTTTGTGCAAAGGAGCTAATTTGTCAAATCAGGGTAGAATGACGAACCTTTGTTGGTGTGGTCAATATTCCGTGTCCGATTTTTTAAGGTCATTTCAAGGTCATGCCATTTTCATTCAAGGTTTTTTTCCTATCACTAAACATGTGGTAGATGATAAACTTGATGATGTGGTCAACATCCAATCTCGAAAACTTTTGAAAGTCATTTCAAGGTCGTAGGGACATCTATCAAATCAGTACACATGTTGTCTGGTCATGGAACCTATTGGGTGGTAATCAACAACATTGCTACCAACATTTTTCAGGGCATTTCCAGTCATCTAGGGGCATCAAGGTCATCACTGAAATACTTGGATAGCATGAAACTTATAGGTGTGGTGTGGTCAACTTCAATGCTGAAAATTTTGCAGGTCATTTCACCTGTTGTGTGGGGTCATGAAACTTGGTGGGTGGATTTTCCGTAACCTGCCGATCTGACACACCCATTGTTTCTGACAAACTTATTAATTCGGAAACTCTTCACGGAATAAGCACATGCTTTATTCCTGTTAAGGTTCCCAATTCATAAGTGTTGTCGAAAAAGTTTGTCAAATGGTTCAGGTTAGGGAAACTCCACTTGGTGGGTGTAGTTAACAGTTGATACTAAAAAACCCTTCATTTCATATATTTATAAGTGAGGGGATTTGCAAGTTTTCAATTTGCATGTTTTACTTTTTTTTACTCTTACCCTAAATACGCCATTGTATTTGACAGATGGCTGATCATTCTTTAGCTAATGCACAGTGGATTGGTTGAAAGAATTGTGGCATTTGAATGACCATTTGTCCGCATTATTTAGTCTGACGGTTAGGGGGGCAAGTTACATAGGAAGCAATCTTCCAATTTCGTTTTCGCCAATCTTGTTTAAAACCATACCAACTTGTCTGTCAGGTTATAAGGATTCCATCTATGTAAAAATTGACCATATGCAACCTATGGTCTGGAGTTATGGAGTCAAATGCTAAAAATAGCCACACAGTTCTGGTTGTGCATGCGTAACAAAAATAAGATGCTCCCATTTTGTAAGAAATATATCAAATTATTCATATTGGCAAAGCATAAAGAACAATTTTGACTATATCACACACATGTTCTATATCTGAGGTAGGGTACAATGATGCCACTATTATATTCACCATGATCATGTATTTATCATCCAGACTTCTGACGCAATTTGGTCCCATAGCATCTAACTAAACAGATGATAAATATGTTTCCTTTTTCTTCTTTTGTCTTATCTAGATGAACAATTTGCTTCATCACTTTTTATCAGTTTGAGCAACTTTTACTGTTTTATCTTGTACAAATTGAAATAGCTTGAAATGATCTTTTTGGTTATATAATTTGACCATTACTCCAAAGTCGTACATGAACAACCCTGCATATTTGGATTATTGTAAACAGACGAACAATTGGTTATACCGTACCACCAATGGAGCAATGTTAGGTTTCACAATGAAACCCTTCATTCGCCCTCATCTTTAACATCCCTGCCGCGATATTTTTTCTGTTAACTTGTAGTTAACTTGTGAATTAAATATAGCGTCTGTTCAACTTTAAACACTGGTGTCCCTACCGGACCCCCCAAAATGTTGTTTTCGCGCTGGCGCTTTAAGCGCGTGCTATTTTTTCGGCGCCGAATTTTTTTGTATTGTCTGACTTTTCAATATGCTTCTTTTTCATAACAAAAAAATTATTGGCCAAGCTGTTAATGAGTTAATTACTCGGGGTGTCCCATGGACCCCTCTTGGCACTAACGGAAGTCATCTGAGAATATTTTTAAAAATCGAAGAACTGTAGCCATTTTTCCTGCTGATAGATGTGGTCACATACATATAACAATTATTATTACTAACAATAATAATTACCCTTTTTTAAAAAAAAAAAAACAATGTTTTCATTCAGGACGGTTGCTATTAACATTATACTGTACAAACTATATGGGAAAAAGGTGTATTTAGCACACCCGTAAAAAATACAAGATTGTCTAAAAAACTAACAACTGCAAGTTTAATGTTAAATATATGTAATTTGGTTCTTCTAGATAGATATCCACTCTTTCAAAAAGGTGATGTAGAGTGTTAGGCTAATTGGATTTCCGTCCGTCTTTTTGCCCAATTTTCGCGTGTTTTTAAAAACAATGTTTTTGGCCCCTATGTGCCCTTGGTTGTCTTATGACCCTTTACATGTGGTATAAATTTCATGCAAAAAATTCTGTCGGGAAGTGGGTTTTCCTTAGTGTGAGTTCCCCATGGAAGCCCCCCCCTGAGGTCCCATGGAATCCCCCCCCCCCCCCCCCGGGCACTAACGGGAGTGAAAACGCCTTTGGTCCCTTTAGGGTTAACATTGTGCCAAATTTCCGAGATTTATCATAAAATGCACATTGGGCCACACTTTGTCACGAATCTGCTCTGCTACCTTATTTTTTTAGCAAATACACTCCATACTTTTTTGGAATGTGTGTGACATATTACTGTTCAAAATATGCCTATGTTCCGATGCATCTTGGGCGCGTTTCCATGGCAAACAGTAATAGCTCAGATGACCTGTGCTCGGATTCAAATGTTTACTAAATGCCACTACCAATATGCAGTAACATGATATGGTGTAAATAACTTCGAAATTTTGTCTTACAAACTATTTGTTCTACTTTAGCCATTCCCAGCTCTAGTGTTGTCACTGTTTTTACCATGGAACCATTTAGATATCGCTATTCCTGACTTTATGTGTACTTGTATTTGCAATGAACCCCAAATACTCGGGGCCGATGCTGTACCATCAAGGGGCAACGAAAAATAAGTTCATCGTCCCATAACTCTCAACATGCTAAAATATCACGATTTTTATTATTTTTGTGAAAAATTGCGTAATTTATTATCCATTTACTAAAACATTAATACAAGTGGTTTTCAAACATTCCCAAAAACTGACCAGCTTTGTTATCTTCTACATGAAACAATATTAGCTCAATTCATCATATATATGTTATGGATAACATATTTTAAAAAGCCAATACCCAAATTGGCTAAATTTTGATTTGACAAAAATGCCATTTATTACCTTACAATAAACGAAAGTATAGATTTAAAAATCACACATCTTTATACACAAAATTGTTATTTATAGAGGATAATAATTATAGGACCATTGGTATTCAGGTTTTGAAATTATTCTCAAAAGTTTTACCCCTACCCCCCCAAATCGCCCCAATTTGGGGCATACAGTGAAATAACAAAATCGACTATAGCAAAACGTTTTTGCCCTCATTGTCGATTTTTTTATTATTGAACACTCCCTGTATCTGACAGGCTCTCAAATAACAACATTGCTTCAAACTTTCTAAACTCGGCAAAAAAGTTCCTGGACACTTAGAAAAGTCAATTATATCATATTTAATATTTAATAAAAGGCAAAGAGTTGTACATCAAAATAAACAACATTCATCCTCTATCAGCTTTGAGAGTATATATTAAGATGTGACAATTCATGCATGGCTGGTTACATTCATTTGTCAGTGGCAAAGTGCATGAAACCTAAAATTGCAAGAAATGCAGATTCCAGTTATTCAACGTTGAATGAAAATCAAATCTTGCCACTTTCAGTCCACGTCTTGAAACAGGTTGAGATGGACATGGGAAAGCTAAGTGTTGAAACCCACATTGTTTGTCACACTGGATGTTTGGCCTCTGTTAAAATGGCCAAGCTTCGGAGCAAGATCGTGCGAGAGCTATAGGGTTTATGTCGGCTGGACGTCATTTAGTTATGTCGCTCGTGTTTTCACGTATCACAAGCAACAATTTCAAGTCTACACACCCGATACATTGAGACTGAGAGAAGTTAAGGATCGCTCGTCGTCGAGAACTGGTGGACCCAAAGTTACAACCCCCCAGATGAAAGGGGGGGGGGGGGGGGGGACAGTCGTATCAGAACTCTAGCTTGAGGGACGAACTGTGACAGACCCCCAAGTATTCAGTCCCACGATACATGCCCGCTTTCGAGGTCAAGGTGGCCCGTCGTTTCTCATCTCAAAAACTGTAAGGAATAGACCCCATGACGCGATATATGGTCCAGAAAGACTAGCAAAGGAAAACCCGACTACACCTCAACATCGGCAAGCAAGGTTACGGTGGGACGGGGCCAGAAAGATACAGGGGAAACAATGGCTCGTCAAGTCCTCTCAATGCGGATTCCAGATTTTTGTCTCTACCATAATGATGGAAGGGTGCGAGTGTGGAGGAAAGACGAGGGGAAAACGATACAAAGACTGTTGTGTAGGAGAAGTGAAGCAAGGAAGAGGAGGCAGCGTTCAGCGTTATGGTTTGGGGAGGCATTACAGAGCAAAGACCGCACACAAACTTGTGGTGATCTGACGGCAACCTGAATGGCCAACGGTACATTGATGAAGTACTGGAGCCAGTGGTAGTTCAGTTGTACCATTTGCCGACCGAAACCAAGGTCACCAGATGATTCTCATGGATGACAATGCGCGCCCCCACCGTGCTACCATCGTTGGCAGATTTCTGGACAACCAAAACATATAGTGTTATGGTGTGATCTATATGGCCAGCTGGTGTCTCATTTTTCTAGTACCATGAATCTCATATGAGTCTATTTATGGGAATCAGTGGGTAAAGCTTCTATCAAAGAATCCAACCTGGAATTCACTTCGTAATGTCAGGCAATACCTTGTCGAGGAATGGAACAATATTCCTCAAGAGAGAGTTCGTCGAAGAACAACTATGAGACGACGATGTGCTGCACTGATTCAAAGCCGGGGAGGACCAACAAAGTACTGAATTTGAACACAGAATTTGACACTGAATAAGTTTAGCTTTTGCATTAATTTGTGTTAAACAGATGCATCCAAGATGGATACCTCCTGACATTGCCATGCTTTTGAAGAGCATGAGTTCCTTTGTTTCCATCAATTTTAATGCATTCATTGCAATTTTCTTTAAGAAACCATGGACACTATTGTTAAATGGATGTAATCAGTCATGCATGAGTGCTAACATTGGAATTCCATCCAAAGCTGACAGGAGAAGAATGTCCCTTTATTTTGAGACGAAAATTATTTGCCTTCTTTCTATAGAAAAATAAAAGTTGACAATTTTCTTATGTTTGTAAGTGTCCAGGAACTTTTGTTGCCGGCCGAGTTTAGAGGTGAGGCAGATAACTCAAAAAACTAGAGCACTTACAGAGATTTAGTCCCGACTTACTATAATACAGTTCATCAATGTGTGGAAGGTAATGCCTTTTTCTAACAACAAGCATTGTGTAAAAATGATGTTTACAAA
>JAMKCH010011810.1:0-27872 GCA_023653785.1 Ophioderma brevispina | reverse complement strand
TTCAATAAGCATTAACTATGTTTACAATACCTTTTTTTGCAATTTCAATGAAATTTAAGAATCTATCAGCAGTTTGAAACAAGTTGAATACAATTTTTTAACCCCAAGCAATCCAAGACACGATGGGAAGGGGGTCAACTGAATCAGACGGTACACGTTCCAACATGACGGTCAACATGGCGCCGCCTGCGGTCAACATGGCAGCCTCCAGGGGAAAAAAACATGGCGAAGTTCGATTCTTTATAGGTAGATTACTCCGTGTCATAATGATTATCGCTGGTAATGCCGCTTTCAGTTGGGAAGTATCCTGTATTATATCTCTGTCTTTTCATTCCTAAAGTTTGTCTGAGTAGACAGGATTATTCTGTTCAGTGTTCTGGTTTTGAAGAATTCTGGGAAATTTTAATTTGTGTTCCAGGATTTAGTGAAGTTTCTTAGAGTTGCATGTGCAGTGCTTTGTTTTAAGGAGCTTTGCGTGAGATAGATGGTAAGGCACCAGATAATATATAGTCATAGATTAGAATTTGGAGAGAGCAATTTTATACGGAATCAATTCCTAGTCCTCCCTCAAGAAAGGGGGGGGCATCTGAGGTGTGTCTTGCCAGGTATTGTAGCTTCCTGCATGGACTTGTTGCTGGTCTGGTTGACAGAGCAGAAGCAAAGTTTGTTTTGGTTATTCCTATGGCAAACCTTGCTTCCTCTTTTCTTATCGTGCTGGTTAATTACTGTTTTTAAAAAATGTCTCTGGGCTAACTTCGGCATTTCTGCATGGAGTCGCACAGATCTTTGCTCTCGCATGGACCATGCTTTTCAGCGGCACGCTCTTGCGTTCTGAATGAGTTGGTTTGTGTTAAACTGCTTTGGGATCAGACAGCTTTTGTATGGACCTAGTTTCATGCCAAGCTTTGCTGATCTTAAGCCTTTGTTTTTTGCCTATGAGTCATAAGTTGTCTCTAGACTGCTCCAGGTAGCAGTTTGCCAACCAATCTTGGTTGATTGGTGAGGGGCTTTGTATTAACCAAAGCTTTTTTCTTTGTTTTAATCAGTAGTGCTGTTTGACTTTAGATGCCTTTATATCACTCTCTTATCACATTGGTTAAGGGTTTTGGCGTGGAAGGAAAGTACTGGTCAGATAATCAATTCTTTGACCTTTTCAGTTCTTTCATTCTTGGAGGTTATGGAGCTTTAGTCCTCAACATGCATAGTTTGACCCTTGCAATACATCTCAGTTGGTAGTGACCGTCAACTAACAGGGTGGTATAAGCCGTGCCGGCTCTACTTCTGGTCTCCACACACATCACCCTCTTTTGCAGTGCAAGGTTTGGGTTATCTTTCTGTAATCTGCATGTTAGAGTGTTACTTGTCAAGCAGACTATAGTTGCCAGGGGGCATTTTATTCAGTCCGGAAGATTTGGTCGCTGTCCGATCAGGTTTTTGCATTCTGTTTCAGGTCAGACCATTTCCACATAGATCTTTCTGCGGTCTCCTCCATACTCATTCCCAAATTAATCCGTTTTGGAAGCTTGATTGCAACACTTGTTTAGATTCCTTCCCGGAGGAACCTGGCGGTATACCTTTTCCTCAATTTCTTCTGTTTCTTCCCTTTCCCTTCTCCCTAGCCTTGACCTCCTCCTTAATGCTATATTGATCTAGGGCAGGTCATTGTTGTGATATGCTGGCGTATGAACATTATTAGACATATTAAATCACAGGTTTTTCTCTGAAAACTGTTCCATATAACGTCCTTAATAATAAATTAATATTAATATGATAATGTATTTGATGCTCTTCAGAGAAGACAAGGCCTACATCTGATGTCATAGGCCCCTACGGAGTGATTTTTAAAGTTTGTTTTGGGAATTTATTATGTCTGTCTTCTGTTATTTTTTAAAGCTGTAATATACTGTGTAATCTGCTTTTTCTAACCCTTTAGTTGAATAGAAGATTTTGGCCTTTGTTTGACCTTTCCTTTTGGTAAAGTTGTCTCCTCCTTTCAACCGTGCAGTCAGTTTCTATTGATACTGAAATCTCTTGATGGCCTTATGGGTCTGGTTCTGCTTTAGCTATTAGACCCTTGGAATAGTCATTGGGAGGTCAAGAGTTTTTCCTTTTAATTTCACTAAAGTCAGACTGGCCAGTATAAAATTGTGGGACGTGGGTATTTTGACTTATCCCTTTTGTTATCTCTAATTCCAAAGAAAGTTTGGAATGCTTGCTTTTTATGTTCAGTCAGATCCCTTAAATGTGTGTTTTTGCGTACATAATCTGTTTGTATGAATAGGCTATACAACAATTATTATCAGTACCGTAAGCCTTACCATGTGCGATCCGAGTTACTTCCAAGTGGGCTTGGTTTAGGCTACTATTTATACTGGGGCATATAAATCCGGCATGGTCTATCTTTCGTATTTTAGTTTTTGGATTCCTTGCGTTCCAATTGGGACATGCAAGCGATCATTTGGTCCAGCCTTCTCTTTCTCTATTGAGAGTGGTAGATGATAATTGCTTTGTTTGCTTAAGTATTGTATGAGACAAATATTTAAGTATCTTTGTGACAATATCGGCCTCGGGCATTCTGGTATTATGCATCGTTATGAGGGGCGTTAAGATTTGTCCTTTTTGGCACTATTTTTGGGATCTGTTTTATGCCATTAGGCTCCGAATACTTACCACCTCCTTTTTCTAGCGGTTTGTGCTAATCTGTATGCAATACTAGAGATCACCATCAGGTAAGTATTAAATCGTACCTAACATTCAGGGGCCCTTTAGGGCCCCCTTTGTTAGTAAGATTAGGTAAATACCTGCTTGGTGATCGGCCCTGCCCAGCCCCTTTTTCCCCCTAAGTATTCTTCGAACCCTGAATCTTGTAGTTTGGCGAAATAGGAAGTGGAAAGGGTGGCGGTTCTTTAGGGCTTAGGTTTGGGCGATTATGGATCGGTGTAAGATTTGGAAGGTATCACATTCACTCAGGAGCGAATGCAATCCTAGTAAGATCACCACCAGGTAAGTATAACCTCATCTTATTAACAAAGGGGGAACTAAAGGGCCCCTGAATTTATCCCATCTCTTAAGATCAATCGTTTTGAGAAATCTTGTTACAAGGATGGCATTTTTCCTTAAAATTCACTTTCAAGATATGGCAATTTAGTCTAGAAACACTGTTTTAAGTTTTAGTAATTTAGAAATGCATTTTACTTTATATCAATAGATAATAAGTTTCAATTTGTTCGATTTTTATTTAGCCCTATGAAGGTGGTAATTCCACCTTTAAGCAGAAAGTGGCCGGCTGTGTATGTAATTGATTTCACGTCTTTGGATTTCGTAGGGCTATAAAGTTGATATAACCACAGAATTAAATACGTTAGTTAATTCTGTGATTACATGTTTATAAATAAATCAATGAAAAGGAATTACATTCCTAGATTTTTTCACAACTGCCAAAATTACTTGCATATAATCTTGAGGAAATCCAGCAAATAGTGCCTATTCTTACAACTCGATTATGGAGGATTAAGTTCCAGTTTTCCAATCCAACTTTGTTGGCTTTCATTTTATGCGCAATATTATGGGGTTGTAAACAACATCTGGTAGTTAGGCACATCAATTTGGTGTTTTACATGCCATTTTAGCCATTTAGGAAGTGTACCCAACTACAAATTAAAGTTTTATTCATAAGTTGAACAGGGTGAGAGAAAGATGTGATTTGACGTCAAGGTTCGACATTTGTGAGATACAATTTTACATTGTCAGTATATAATATTTCTGAAAGTAAAACTCCTGGAAAAAGAAGATATTTGAAAGTGATTTTTTCCTATTGTGGGCATATAAATATTAATAGCGCCAATCAATAGTGAAATAGCAGAAGCTGGTGCCCTAAAGCAGGTCGGCAAGTCATTTTGGGAGTGTTTACAAAATTTATCCTCATGTGTATGAACTTGGTCAGGTCAGTTTGATCATCAAGTTGGTCTTAGTCTGTGAATGTGAAACAATGATTTGTACTGCGCACGCTTTTTAATGAGTGGGGGTGGGAGTTGCCGACATGGCAAAACGGTGGGGGTAATTTTTTGTCCCTAAAAAGGGGGGTTCTAAAAAGCGTGGGGGCGAAAAATAAATGGTGGGGGTTGAAACATTCAATTCAATTATGTCAGCAGCATAACATAACGTACTTGACAGAAATGAATACTACAGAGTATATTAATTCATAATAAAAGTATATAAATTGCAAACTTGACTAAAATGAGCATTTGAGGGATATGATATGCTAGAAAGTAATGGAAACAACCTAAGGGCTTATAGAATTGCTGGCCCTGTAAACATACAAGTAAAATTAACTCAAATACAATAATGAAACAAGTAGGGGATGAATATAAAATATTACATAGGTAAATAGACAAACAAAGAAACAAACAAAAACAAACAATATATCATAATGTACACAAAACACTTAACGGGATATAAAGGATACGGTGAAGACAATGGACAAGGACGGGACTTTTAACATGTCTGCTGCGGTATGTACGTACATCGAATTAATGAGGGGAAGCAGAGGTAGAAGAGGCTAGAGGTGGAGAAAAAAAGTAAGGAGTAGAGATCGAAATGAATGAAGAATAAAGTGAGGAGAGAAAAAAAAAAAAGACCTGGGGAAAATTATTAAGAGTAGACTGGTTGATGAAATGTTTTTGAGTTGAGCTTAAAAGTATTTTGTTTTTTAATTCGGTGTTGATGGATTGAAGATCATTCCAAAGTTTTGCGCGTGAACTGAATAAAGTGCTTTTCAGAGGAAGTTTTGGGAGGGGAAGATGAAGTTCTTTGTCGCTTGTTGGTGTTTAGCTGTGGATTTGTCTGTTAGTGATGAAGTAATTGCTAAAGTTCGGATGTAAACGGTGGGTGTGATAGTCAAACATGAAGCGCGCTGTTTGACATGTTTGAAAGTTGGTTTTAAGGTGTTGGTCTTAATTTAATTGTTTTCGGTGAGTGAAATAATGGCAAAGTATGAGTTCTAGGGGTGAGTTTGTGATCGTGCGACATGGCCCATTTCTGTGTAATGTTTAGTTTGGTGAGTCGTGATGAATGATAGTTGTAGGCCCAGATGATTAAGTAGCTAATGTATGGGAAAACTAGGGTGTTGTAAAGTGATTTTATGGTGTGGTCTGGAAGGTGGGGTTTAACTCTGAGATTGTACAATTGAGTGAGCAGCTTTGTAGGACAGGTTGATGTGTTCATTCCATGTTAAATTTAGTCTGATTGTTGTGCAAGAAATTTGGTTGAGTGTACCTGGGAGATTGTATGTTATCTATTGTTAGGTTTGATTGTGATTGGTGTTGCTGTGTCGAGAAAAGTGTAGTTAGTTTTTGAAACATGAGAGATAAGTTTATTGTAAGAATTGTAGATAGACGTTGTATAATGATTTTTCAAGGAGTTTGAAAAGATGGAAGAACAGAAAGGCCTGTAATTTGCAATGTTATTTGGTGGCTCTTCTGTTTTTATAAATAGGATTATGACTTTGGCTGATTTGGTGTTTGGGAAAGTTCCGGGGGAAAGTGATGTTAAATATGTGCATAGAGGCGATATGTGTTATCATATGTTTGTAGCATCCCAGGATCTATCTTATCGGTGCCTGCCACTGTTACCAGGTGTGAGTAGGTGGCGAAGTTTGTGCATTTCATCTACAGTGACTGGATTAGGAACATTGAGGTGAATGTATTTTTTGGAAGGTGGTTATAAAGGGGTTATTGGGAGGTGGAATATTGCTAGCCAAGTTTTTGCCCAGGTTAGGGAAGTGATCGTTGAATGCGTTAGCTATATCAAGCTGGTCAGTTATCTGCTTATTATTAGGGGGGGTCGGGTTTTTTTTTTTTTTTGTTGGGTTTTTTTTTTGGGGGTTTTCCTTTTTTTTGTTTTTTTGGTTTCCTGCGGGGGGGGCTGGAGTGAACTGGTCAAGGATTTGATTAGTGGATACCTTCCTGCCTACAATGTGGTGGAGGAATCATGTCCAGGTTTTGGTAAGATATTTTAAGTTTATGAATTTGTTCGTGTTGTGTTTTTTATTGGCAATACGAATAGGGTGGAGTTAATTTGTTTTGGTATTGTTTGTATTGCTGTTTGGTTGCTGGTGTGTTTTCTTCACGTATGTTTTGTAGAGGCCGGCTTGTGTTGATATGACTTGGAAATTGCTGTGTCATCCAGGGCTGCTTGGGGTTACGATTTTTTATTGGTCTTCTTTTGAAAAGGGGAATGATCGTTGTAATATTTGGTATAAGTGTGATGAAGTGGCTGTACGCTTGTTAGGGTCTTTCTGTAGTAATGTTCCCACGCTTCAGTGTTGAGTATACGGTTAAATGTGCGAAGGTTGTGATCTCTGTAGTCACTTAGTGATTGTTTTTTTTTAGCATGCTTATGCTGAGAGAGTAATGAGAATCTTGGGAAGTGATATGTAGTGTCTGTGACAAATATCCCTGGTGTGGAGTCTATGTCAGTGGAGTTGGTGATAATGTTCTCTTATTGTTATTGTGTGGCTGTGTTTTATGCTTGTCCAATTTGTCTTGTTTGTTGGTCTTTGTTTTAATTTTGGGGATAAAGTAGGAGTTTGCATGTGATTTAATATAGTCATTTATTTCTATTTGGCGTGCTTTTTTTTATGAGTGGAATATAAGAAGATTGATATAAAGTCACCGACAATATAGACAGCGTGGTTAGTTTTATTTAGTTTCCGTGAGATAGCTGCTTCGATGCTGTTGTTAAAAATTTTGGATTGTGTGTTCATGCAGTCTGTAAGTAACTCCGAAGTTAAGTGTTTAGTCTTGAGGTTGGTGTTAATGGTGAGATCGATGAAGAGTGAGTCAAATTCTGGTCATTGGTGTTTTTTTTTTTTTTTCTTTTTTTGTTTGTGTTCGCGTTTTGTATGAGAGGTGATTTTGATGTAAAGACAAACTCCCATTCCTCTGCCAGTGCGAGTGTTCCTGGAATGTAAATGTAGCCATTAAAGTGAAGTGGTGTGACTGGTGTCAGTAAGCCATGTTTCTGAAAAAAGTTCTGGACAGTGAAAGAATGGTTGAGGTTATCATTTAGGTTAGTTAGTGATTTCTTCATAGGGATTTTTTTTTTTTGGATACTAGACAGGTGTTTGAAATGTGAAATATGGAAAATGAGTCATTTGCGTGATGGTTTTATTAGTGTGTTGAAGCTGTCGACAGTGTGGTTTGATCCGGGCGTCATGCAACCATTGGAATGTTTGTGGGTGTGATGAAGTGATGGTTTTTGTGGTCACATGTTTGAGATTGCTATGGTTGGTCTTTAAGTTTTTTAATTCGGCGTTTGATGCATAGGGAATTAAGTTTGATGATGTTCACTTAGCTGTTGGTGAAAAATTCAATTAGTGATGCGCGACAGTCTTCGTTGTGAAGCTGGTTGGTTAAATGGCAGTCGAATTAGAGGTTGCGCGGCATGCTGAAAGGATAAATCAAAGAAAAAGGGTAACGAAAGGGTTATGAGAGAGAGAGAGAGAGAAAATAAGGAAAGAGAGGAGAGTGTGAGAGGAGGGAGAGAGTGAGAGAGGAGAGTGAGAGGGGGGGGGATTTGAGAGGTGAGGTGGATGAAGTAGGTAAAAAGAAAGTTAGAAGAGGAGCAATGTGAGCAGACAAACGTGGTGGAAAAAAAAAAGTTGTGAGAAATACCTTATGGAACAAGAGTGTTGACAAGCAGAACAAGACGAACAGTACTAAGGAAACAACGAGTAAAAACAAACAAGGGCTAAGAAAATACAAATTTCTCGGAATTTTTATACAAAAAAAACACTTAAGTACAGCAGTACACACAATTGGGTTACTTAATGCTTATTACGAACAAAAAAACGGAGTTAATTAAGATATTAAAATGATTACTGGTCGGTGGTGAGCGGAGCTTATTATGTTGCTCAACATAAATACAGGTGGAGAAGTTGAAGTTATGAGCGGATAACAGTTTTCACCGTAAGTCGCATGCATTTTAAATAAGTTTAGAATTAAATACTGAATGATAGCTTAGGGTGATAATAAAAAGTATTTCAACGAGCAATGAATCAAATAATACAACAGTTAGAACATGCGCGAATATAGATATGATACATAAAAAGGAAACGCCTAGAAGTATAAAAAAATATTTGAACAATAGCAAATAATATGAACATCTTACACAGTATAAAGTAGGATGACGATTTAATTCACACACAAAAGAATTCCAATGGCCAGGAGTAATTAATTGAAATAATGGGATGTAAAACTATACCTATACCCATGGCAGAAGAAGACAATATGGTATATGGATTACTAATTAAGTAAGCGAGAAAATTATTTCTTTTCTTTTCAGAACGAGCGGGAAAAAAGCATGCATAATAAGCCTGTAGGCAACGGGCAATCAAATGAAGAAGCATCATGGTCTGCTAGAGAAGCAAAAATACAAATGCGCATGAAATACTTAATTAAACAGACGAGAGAAACCGGGGTTAAGTAATGAGTGTAAAGGCAATTAAACAAAATTATATATTAGTCTACAAGGAAGGGGGAATTACAAATGAGTTTGTGGTACAAGTATGCAATTAGAATTTAAAATCTGGCACGCTAAATAATAGTAACTACAACCGTGCATATGAATCAATGATTTTAACCCAATATGTTGGGTTGTTAAAAGTGTGAGTATACTTTGTTCATCACCAAAATGGCAAGACTCTACACACCGCGAATGATATAGAATACTGCAGCACACACAGTGCGCGATGTACGCGCATCGCACACTACGGTAAGGAGAAGCGCGTTGTAAAGCTGAATTACTATCACGCGCGGGGAAACAAAGACCGAAAAATAAATGTTTGCCTCTTGGTAATGAACAAAGTTATAGTAGCACTGTGGTGAAGAGTATCGGGTGAAAAGTATTTAACGGACAATCAAACATACACAAAAGCGACCAAAAAAATAATGTACTGCCACTGTAAAAATTGTAAAAAAACTATACATGAACTGAAATTTGATAATTCCATAAAAAAATGTGAAAATGATGGATAAAAATACGGAAATACGGCTGCTGAAATTTTGCCACCACAATCGTCATAACACCCGTTAAGTATAGTCGATTATCCCCCCCACCATTGCCGGACTAGTAGCACTGCCGCAATAGGGGCATGTTGTGGCGTCAATGCTAATCTGATTTCGAACTAACAGCACAAGTGGCGGCGCCGGGGGGCCATGGGGGTGCATGCCCCCCAAATTTGTTTCTGCCCCCCCCAGTTGCCCACCCACACCCCCTGGTCGAACCGAAAAATGAAGGATTTTTCGCAAACATGCAGTGATTGGGGTTCCGCCGCCTTTGACACAAAATTGTACTACCCGCGATTATTGGGCAAATTGGTTGAAAAAATTTCATAAATTTGCATATTGGTCCCCACCCAGTATATTGCACTCTTTCGTGCCCCCCCACGATTGTGACTTTGGCCCCCCACTGACTTCTTGCCTCCCCTCCACGAAAATATCCTGGAAAAAGATTGTTGGTGTCCGTCAACTGACTAATTTCAGATTTTATACACACGTGGGCTGCCGGACTTACCGGTGTTTTTTTCGTTTTTGGTTTTGTGTTGTACTGACAACTGAAGTTCTTTTCTTTTTTTTAATTGCAATCTTTGGGTTGTCTTTTTTTCCATTTTTTTGGCTCAAGTTGTGTGGCTTTGTGTTGGGTTGTGGTGATAGCATTCCCAGGTGTTTTTTTTGGTTTACCATTTACTCGGCTGGCGAGAAATGTTAGCGATTTCCACCCGTTGCCATCGGAAATCGGAGGTGAAAAACAAAATTTGTCGGTCTGGTTGTTGAATTGGCACCACCACTTCATGCAATCCGAAACTGGAGTGTGAATTATGGTATTTACAAAAGTTGGTTTCACACCGTTGTTCTTCCGACTTTCGGATGGCACAGCAGTTAATATTTTATATTGAACCATGTAACGCTATATTATCTGTTTAGTAGAGTTACCAAATTAACTCAAGGTGACAGAGGAATAGGTCTAGATGATGAAACTTTTATGTTATTTTTTTTTGTTTGCCTTTTTTGTATTGCTCCATCATGGCCTAGTTTTAAGCTACTATTCTCACTGATAGTTCTTTAATTGGGGCTGTCAGACTGAGGGCTAGAGCCTAGTCAATTTTTTCAGGAACGTTTTATCTCAAGTTAAAGAGCTCTATCTCATGATGCAAGTGGGTGAGTAGGTGGCTGGGTTCCAAGTTATGAGCCTTTTAAGTGAATTTTACTTTGATTTTAGAATTTCTTTTAAAAATTCGATGAACTTAGTCATAGATGACGGTCCCTAAACGGGGTCTGTCAGAACGGCGCGAGTCTCAGTCCACATTTTTTCATGAAAGTTCATTTAATAGGGGTCAACCGAAATGACTTTTGTCTTCGATCCGATAACGATATACATTTTTAATAGCGGCCGTATCCGATCCGATACGATATTTGTTGGAGCGTTTAGCTTGTAATCAAATCAGTATCAAAATCATTTAAAAAATTGGCTTTCTTACCGATATTTGAGAGAACCAAAAACGTCCAGCACAGCAGTCTTTTTATGTTTGACATTGATGTTTGGTTCTTTAATCGCCAATTTAGAATTAGTATTTTTTATAAATGCAACAGAAGAAATATCCTAATTGCATACATACTCAAACCATAATGTCCAAAGAACATGTGAACTGTTAATTTTGTTCAGAATAACCCCCCTACAGCTAAAAAAAGAAAGAAAAGCCAAATAGCTGTTAAAAACATACAGTACCTATACTTCTTTGTAGTTTATATTCTTTGAATACACCTAATTCCCATGGTTAATGCAATGGGTAACTATAGGGTTGATCCAAAGGAAAATTATAACTCAAAAAGTATATGGTACTGTAATTTTATTTAACAGCTTATTGGCTTTTCTTTTTTTTAGCTGTATGGGTTATCTTAACAAAATTACAGTTAACTTGAGATGTATGAATTAGGATCTTTTCTTCTTGGTGATTTAAAAATACGAATTCTCAGATTGGATTAAAAAACAAAACATAAATTTCAGCATAAAAGAGGACTGCTGCTGACATTTTGGTTATCTCAAATATCGGTAAGAAAAGCCTCTTTTTTTGCCGATCCGATATTTACCGATATGGGTAATATCGCCCCGATACGATAATCCGATCGATTATCGGGTGAACTTACATGTAATTATAGCTCTATCGCATTGATGCAGTTCATAAGTATGTAGGTGGCTTCGTTTTGTAAGTTCGAACTTTAAAGGGGCTTTGCTTCAACATTTTCATGTCATTTCTTACGAAGTAAATCCAAAATGACTACAGTCCGTGACGACATTCCTGAAGGGGGAGGCTTCAATTGATCTTTAAGACACAAATCCACGGGATGGATCCCTCTGGAGGACCTAGCATGAAAGGGATTGATGGGCCACTGCCCTATGAATTCGGCCAGCCTACGTTAAAAACGCAGCCGTGCAGTTGGGTATCGCTAACTGAATTTGTTGTAACTTTTTCCTGTAATACTGTATTATCACTGACACAATTTATACAATGGACATGTATGACAAATAATTATTGGATATTTAATCATGTATTTGCAATATACAAATCATAGTATATTCACCAATGCAGATTTGTTGCAAATTGCCGTCGCGTTTCACAAAAAGGGTGGGGGTTCACTTTTTTAGTAAAAAAGGGTGGCTGTCTAAAAAGGGTGGGGGGATGGGAAAAAAAAGGGTGGGGTTTTTTGACCCCCTTTACAAAATGTACATGTAAATATCCCTCTGAAATGCATCAAATTTGCTCTTTTACATGTAAGTTTGTATTCTTCCGAAAACCGTACTTAAAACTTTTCAGGGCTGTCTACCAATGTCTTACAGCCCCAAAGTATGTAACTTCAATGCTAAACATATTTAGTACAGCAAATTGTTCCTACATTTGTCCTGAGTGGATTATAGAATGACTCGAGGGCCAGTAAAATACACATGTATATAGGTTAAAAGATAAGGCCACTAGAGTCATGTTTAGCAGGACTAGGTCAATACACAAGTGGAAATTGTATACACCGAGTGTGCCAAATTCACCACATGGCCGAGATGTTGAATGATTTTCCACCTTTACAGATCTTAATCTTTAAAAAGTTTACATGGTGGAAAGAATTTAGTATTGTGCCACCACCCTGTGAATTCGGCAGCCTCAATGGAATAAACTGCATGTTGAAGGATGCGGTGGCAGAATAGTGAATTCATACCTAAAAGGTTAACAATTTACCTGCATGACCTGAGGTGACATCGTGAGGTGGCTGATAGGTATGTCATCCAGGACCTCATCATGGCAGACATGGTGCGGGCCCCCGAAAAACGGGAATTCGAAACTGCAGGTGAGAGAGCCACTGCGAAATATTATTTGGAGGCTTACAGAGTATAGTCTTAGTGTCTAGCCGAATCATGCTACAAACTTGGGAGGTGAACACTTCACATCAGCAATTAGCAGCAGTGTAAAAACTTTTTTCTCCTGTGGGCCAACCAACAAAAATCAACCATGACAATTTCTTGATTGCTTGTTAAATTGCTAGAGGGCAAACAAAGTCCACTTGACTTATTCTGTGAAAGGACTGAGAAAACTAAAAATGCTCCAAACATCACACACACATTAAATTGTTCCAAACAATTGCCTATAAAGCTAGAGTCGTTGGTCTTGACTTTCTCAACAGATAACAAGTGCAGTTTAATGAAATATGGAATTTAGAATAGATCTCTCCAGCGGTACGTCACCTCCGCTGATGCCGTTGGCAACAAACCGTGTGCTAGTGTATTTCAGTCTTTATTTCAGAGTTTCAAGCGGCCATAATTGTATTATATTTTTTTAGAAGAGGTGGGCCTATATATGCATGAATTTAGCAGAATTTATGACGATGCGAAACTCAATTCAATGCACGCAAAGATCAAGTAAATGATACAACCTGAGAAAGGTAACTAGACAAATATTATATTATACAATGGTGCAAAAAATTGTTCTTTCCTCAGGAGCAACATGCAATGTTCACATAGACACCTACAAGACTTTCTACCATTTCCTCGGAGCGGCGCTCCCAGCTCCCGCATTTTTTGCACCCCTGATTATATAGAGGCTAGGAGAAACTGGCGAACACAGAATTAAATAAAGACAAAAAAACACGGTCTTGAACCCGGTCCTCTCGCTATCTAGGCGTGAGAATTACCACTGGACCACAGAGGACTGTGTTTACGTGGCTACCAGAGAAACAAGTTTCGCATCGTCATAGATTCTGCTAGAATCATGCATATAGGCTCACCTCTGAAAAAAAAAGAGTAACATGCACGGATGATAAATAGTCCTTTGGTTTTTTGCATTTTTTGACACTTTATGGTTATTATGTCAAATTAAATAGTTTCACTTGCGCCATTTTATTGGGTTTTATCACACTGCTGTACAAAAAAAACACAGTGACGAAGTTCCCAGATTACCGGAGCTACCTATATGGGGAATTTTTTTTAATTAAAATATCTCGGTTTTAAGGCTGGGAAGGCATGAGATCATTTCATGTGTAACTAGCACTCATATTTCTGTTGCTATTTTAAGTTTGGACAAATTTTGGCATATATTTCAGGCATACCACACAACTTTGTCAAGTCCACGAAGTATAGGCAACATGGCCTTATTTCCACTCAGGACGAATTACAAAGGACCAGCTCCCAAACGTAAGTATCCCTTTCTAATCAAATGGTTTGTATCTGACCTATCTACCACTACCCTTCATAAAATTACATAATCTTATCTGAAATTGTGATCTTTTCTGTAATTTGAAGTTCAGCATTGTGCATTACAAATCAGACCTAACCCATCCAATGGGCACTTATCGGCACTGGTGTCACAATGGATGGACATCCGATATTTTATCTGGGTGGATGGCGCCGTATGCCAGCATCCACCAAGGTAAAATGTTGGATTTTTGACAACTGATATAGGTAGGGACATGCAAGAGCTATTACCCCTGTAAAAATCCATTGTGGGAATCTTGCCATGTAGGCCTACAAAGGTCATGATATGTACAATGTATGTTATAGCACCCTCTATATGCCCATTCTCCATAGAGACACTGTAAGACTAGATTTTTTAAAAAATCACATTTGTCCTCAGTGGAATTTTGTAAATTTACACAAGATGTAGATATTAGAGTAAATAATCTAAATCAGTTGTCAAATTTATGTCCCTGTTGATATTTTTTGTGGGCGCGAAAGGCGAGAACCGCCAAATTCTAGTTTCTATTGTTCTGGTTTTGTCATAACAAATGAGACTTTATGAGGCATTAATGCCTCACGATACTCCCTGCCGATGACTGGTGGATGGACATTTTACCCTCAGGTGTCACAGAATCAGACTACCCTGTTATGGTAGCCTATACGGATCTACACCACCGGGGTAAGAAAGCCCACTGTGTGTAAACTTATCTGTCTATGGCGGCAAAAAGACACGGAATCCCCTAGCCGGCGAGGTAACGTCTAGTGGGTAGGTAATCCGTGTCTACTCGTTGTATCTGTGTGGTAACTCACCATGAAGAAACTGGCCGTGTACTCATTCATGCTATTTGGGGCATTTTACTCCTCAGGATGGCATTTTGTTGGTTAATAATAAAAACCCTAATTCCCTCCATTTACCTGCTGCTGGGCAATAACTCTCAGAACTCTCCAAGGATGAACCCACACCTCATCGTCCATCTCACATTTGTCAGAGTCACTTTCTATCCAAAACAAATAACTTTCTTGGGTGGCAGAAGGCAATGCCTAATGTTTTTGTCCATATATAGTTGTGAGAAGGATAGAGGGAGGTTTTATAAAGGTAGTCTACCTACTGACAATATAAATTTGAAAGTACTGTCATCTATAAGCATTTTACTTTAACTAAATTACTTACAACAAGCGTGTTATGTTTGTCATGAGTTTCCACCTACCTGGAAAATAATTCTATTGCAGGAATTTCTAATTGTATTTTTTAATTATATATCTGGAAGTGTGAGATGTATTTGCCCCGTTTTGAAGTTCTCACATGAACCACTGATGTAAATATTTTTCTTGAGTGGAAATCAGCCACGTTTTTTTTTTTTGTTGTGGATGTATCCTTTTTATTCCCCTCGTTTCAAAATTGCTTGAACTTTTATTCCCCCCCCCCCATTTGACCCCAGAAATTTAACAATTTTTCAGCCAAACTACCAAGTCCAGAAAACTTTGAAGCGCTATAATTCCGCAACACAATTTGGAATTTGATTTTTCCTTTTGGCCTCTTCTTAATTAACCAAAAGGGAATCTATAAATAAATTTACAGCAAAATCTAAGACGTATGGCAACATGACTTGGTGAATTGGTATGGAATGACCCTACTAGCTTTTCTGGTTGGTTTCAAGGGATTCTCAAGATGAGGAAGAAATATCAAAAATACTTTTAAAAAAGGTGCGCATAGCAATCGAGAACCATTTCTTGACCTTTCATATGTTATCCGATACAAGTTGACCCAGCTAGACTAAGCACAGCTCTTGCAGTCTATAACAGACGTTTGATGTGTGGTACATTGTTTACGTGTTATTGCTAGGATGAAAAACAAATTTGCAGGTGAAAAAATTCTTGGGAAGGTTTTCCGAGCCACTATTACTTTAAGACGGCATTCAATTGTGTAAAAGCTGCGTCAAGATTATGACTTCACAGCACAGAGGTAGAGAGATGGATTATAGTGCTTCCTCAAGTAACGTCAGTGCGATGTTCAGTGGCCGCAGCATTGAATTGCGAGCATTGGTTGAAAGAATTTGCATACAAACATGCATTTGAAGCCAGTTAGATGCAAGCAGGAAACCTGTCTGACCGTGTTGAACTGAATTACTGACTCATAGAAGCTAATACACATAGGTATGAAAGACCAGCATAAGCAATGCAAAAACACAAAGCCACTGTTTGAGTGAACTTACTGAGACATTGCCGTTGTCTCTTTCTTTAACTCTGTTATAAGGAAATACAAGAACACGTCTCAGGGCTGGAATATCGGCAAGAATCCGAGAATCGATTCTTGCAAATATTCTCATAAACTGATTTGTGTGAATCAATGTTGATTCTTGTAAACTTTAGAACTTAACACAGTAGCGAATTAGATGATTCCCTCAAAATTTGTTTTGGGGAATCAAGACTCTAACACACCGCGACAAAATTCTACCCCTGATGTCTCGTTCTCATTGCATACTTTCGTATTTTGTCTCTTTTAGATGCTGGTGATGGTCAAGATATCATTGACGAGGCCATACACTACTTTAAGGCAAATGTCTTCTTTAAAAATTATGAAATTAAAGTAAGTATTTGGTACAGTATGGAATGTGGCACTTTCTAATTAAGAAATAAAGGGTTTCCAGTGTCATTTATGGGTGAATGTGTCCGAGGTCAGAAAAACTAAATAATGGGTGAGGCGCATCCGAGCCCATTATTTGAAAGTTTTTCTGGCCGAGGATACATTATGAGCCCATACATGACACTGCAAACCCTTTTTTTTCTATTCTATTACCTAAAACAGCTTCATTTAATAAGAAAATGCATTGGCGACCCATTATTGCAGAATAATGGGCAGTAAACTGACCAATCAGAATGCTGCATTTTCAATAATGGGCAGCAAAGGTAATAAAATAATTGTTTGAGGGTCTAACCATTTCTGTAGTGAACAAATTGTACAAATATATGACCCATTTATATTAGATAACTTGGAAATATGGCCCACTCAAATAGTTGGCTTAGACATTTTGATACAAGGGTTTGGTTGTCTAACCAAAACTTGGGAATAAAACCCCATTGGTATGCTTGTCTTACTTAAACTGAAAAATCAACCCATTTCTGTATGGATGAAGTGCTCATAGACCAAAAATGGAAATAACCAACCTATTTGTATTTTAGAATTAGCAAAAAAATGACCCATCCTTATAGTAGCATGGTGAAAAATGACTTGTCGTCATAGTAAGTTCAAACTTAGCAAGCTTGGCATGTTTTGTGAAAATGCTTGCAGAAAGCATGCATACAGTATACTGCTTGCAAAAATTGCAAAATGTGTGGTTGCTTGCGAATGTGCACGCTTGCAACACCATGTGCCTGCATGCTTGCAAAAGCTGCAAGCATGTATTGCTGGTGCATGCTTGTGCTATCATTCGCAAGTATGCATGTGCTTGCTGCAAACTTGCGCAAGCTTGCTGCAAGCTTGTGCAAGCACATTTTGATGCATGAATTTTCGTAAGGGCTCATAGGTGAACATGCGACCCATATTGACAGCACACATTTACCTTCATTTGAACTGAACCCTGACACAAGCATGGCACGCAATCCTATCCAGCAGAAGTTTTGTACCAATCATGTAACACAAACAAATCATTAAATCATAACATTAACAGAATCTCACACATAACATAGCTGAGACAATGAGATGAGGAACAGCATTGTGCTCTAGGAGTACAGTTACATTGACAACATCTCAAGTTTGCTTTACAAAAGGTCAACAAAGTACACATAATTCGGACCCTTTTGTAAAGAGGTCATATATCAATGTTATATTAGACACTTTAGCACCCAGTTTGAACAGTCTTGATAGATAAAAAAAAACCACTAATTCACATAGCATACATGGATTAAACATGAATTTTTAAAATCAAACGCTGCTTAGCATTGGCAGGCAGTTTCCCATTGTTTCAACTTGAGTATGCGTACTTTTCCATGAGTATGAGTACGAGTACTTGACCCTAAGTATGAGTACGAGTATTTGTACAAGTACTTATGCCTGAGTAGGAGTAGGAGTACTTGTGCCTGAGTACGCGTATGAGTACGAGTACTTATGTCTGAGTATGAGTATGAATATTAGTCACCCCCCACGCTTGCGTATGAAGTACTCAAAAAGGGGAGGAGTACAATGTTTTGCCATTGTTCTGTACAATTGTTCTGCCCTTGACATGCGTGTCAGCCAGCCTCATTCATTATAGCAATTCACCAAATGTCAAATAATTACAGCAAACCAGAGTGCAACCACAAACCAATTTAAGTGATTTAATGTGGGTCGGCCCATGTTGTTCCCATGACCTACATACAACCTCAATCCTTGTTTGTTATTAACCCTAACCCGGACCGGTCGTTTTGCCGGCCCAACGGCCGCCAAAATGCACGAAGGGGCAATCCGAAATTTTTATTTTTAAACGGCCCAGACGCACGAGACCAAGTTGCGTTTCAATTGCATCTCGGCCGTTTTTTTCCCCGCACAGGATAAGTGGGTAATTAATAACGCCCAGATGCAACGAAAAACAACGCGTCAGTTTCCCGGAAGACGGACCAGATGCCACGAAAAACCTCGCGTCATTTTCCTTCCACGTTTCCCGGAAGACGGCCCAGATGCAACGCAAAACATCGCGCCATTTTCCCGAAAGACGTCCCAGATGCAACGAGAACATCGCGTGCGAATGGCAATAAAACAGGGTAATAAATAAATAAATGAAATAATAATGGTGCGTACTGCACACTGATCTGCATGAAATTTTTTAGCTTAGAGTTCGCCAGTCGTGAGTGCGCTATACGCTACATCATATTCGTGCGTGGCGCTATATTCACGTCATGTCTTCCGGTTTACCGTCATGAAATACGTTTATGCATAATTAAAAAAATTCTTATTAAAATGGGTTGCGCGATCACCATCGAAATCGAAATTGTCTATGGCATTTGTACAGTGTCACCCCACGCCTGATGAAAAGCATTGCGCCTCTGCGGCCAAACCTTCCGAAATGCAGTGAAAAGCATCGCAATCATTTTCTCGGGAATGACAGCCCAAATGCAACGACGAACATCGCGTCATTTCCGTAAAGACGGCCAAAATGCACGAGGACCACTCGCGTCATTTTCCTTAAAGACGCCCAACATGCAACGAGGAACATCAAGTCATTTTCCTGGTAATCACGGCCCGTGCAATGAGGGCCCAATGAGTCCATTTTTGCGCGACCAAACATAGTTGTTTACGGCCGAGATGCAACGAGAAATTTTCCGTTTCCGACCGGTACCCGAGACTTTGTTCCGTTGCGTCATCATTGCATCTCGGCCTTGTTAGGGTTAATACCAAAAAATTCAGAATAACCCTTCCAGTGGAGTTGATTCTTCACTCCAATGGTTTTGGAATAGAAAATATTCCTTGACAACATAAAAAAAAATCATAATTTTTGTCAAGAATTCGCTTTTACGTGTTAAAAACCCAATGGCAACGTCTGAAATTGGGATTTCTTGCCACCCTCCCTGGCCATTGACACCCATAGCTTCCTTCCTTACCACCCTTCCATTACCAATGCTCAATAATATCAAGATTCCTTAAGAAAAATGTTTTTTTTTTGCACAAGTAGCAGGACGTGTAACATGTATAGATTGTCCTAATATTCTTTTTTAATGGAGCGTTTTGACATTATATAAAATCCTTTCAGTTTGCCTGTTTTGAAAGTCCACAACAAAGTCAAATGTCTTTGTTTACCGTAGAATTTCCCTTATCCAGAGGTCAGGTTTGTCCTAGAGCATTGAACATAAATGTGAAAAGGTGACCCAACACAGACCCTGAGGGATCCAGAGAATGGGAACCCAGCATTGTGACCTATCTGAAAGGTAACGCTCTTTGACATATGCTAAAACAAAAGAAGGCTATTCCAGGAGAGGGCAGCTGACCTGTCCGCAACCATATGTTTTACTGAGTTAGAAGTAACATGTTAATGTTAGAGCTCAAAGTAAATCTTGTAATCAAGTGAATAAGTATATATTTGTGTGACAAGCTCTTATCAGCATCTACTCCAAGGAAAGTATAACCATCATGTGAGGGCAGAAGGTCAGATTTACCAAAGCTGCCATGTGATTCATGTACATGTGTGACTGTCATGTAAGATGACGTTTATCTTTCCCCTTGTGTCACCTGAGCACCTGAAGTAACCACTTATACAACAGCTTTTCTAATACGACTGTCAGCTATTCCATCTGATTTTCATATCTTTCATTTCCAGAGTGAGGTGAAACCGTGTATTATCTTACATCACATGATACACCATCACACACCGAATGCCTCAAGGAACTCAAAGGGTAAGAATTGTATTTCTTGGTTGTACCAATTGTTGTTTTATTCTCAACTTCTTATAGTTGCTGAATTGTTGGATGATGCAGCACACCCATAAACTATACTTGTAAGCCCGTGGTAGAATGGGCCAGATGTACTTAGGGTTGCCATGCGCTCATCTCAGCAATCTGGTGCTAATGTGCATTTAAAGATATGATCTAAACTACCGCAACAAGACTCAAATATTGCAAAATTGGCATAAATAAACTTAAAAGTGAAGGATAAGTATCTGGTAGAATTCTTGTAAGTTTTTTTCACTGAAAATTGACAGAACGAGAAAACAGCAGGTGTTCACTATAGGAGTCTCCACTTCATTTACGTTTAGTAATAAGTGTCCGCGTACAGACAGTATGACTAAAATAGCCGATTTTGTCGCTATCACACGTCGGATTTGGTCTTGTCACTTAGTAAGGTATGTTAGGATCCCTATCCTTGTTGCAAACATGCAAAAATCCTGATTTTTTTTTATTTTCCACTTTCGCAAATCACTGATTAGGCCTTTAATGACCCTACACTGGCAATATGTTTAAGAAGTCGTGCTGTCAGGGGTCGGAGACACAACCTGCTGATTTTGGGCATTTGGGATTTTGAAACATTAATTTATGGACTTATTACAGCACTTTCTAATGTTCCAGTGACATTACAACATCACCTCTATATCTTCATTTCAATAAATCTTAGTAATATCATATAATTTTTGGAATGAAATAACGATTGACTTCAAATCTGGCCGGGATTTTAGTAGATTAACCCCCGCTCGGCAAACAGTGTAAATTCCAATAACAATCATTTTTAGATATATTTGTGACATATAGCAGCCTAGCTGAAGTCTTGGTCCACACCCTTAACTACCCTTAAGTCTTTAAAAAAAGTCTAATATTCAGGTTAAGCCGGATGTTGATGCTGTTTGAATTCACTGTTTGCCACCCCACCCCTTTAACTGTTCACAGGTATAAGTTCACTGGACAATTAGCCAATGTAACTTTAACAAAATCTCAACAAAAAAATTGGAAATTGGGGGCACTCTCTTCAAAAATTTGCTCTTATTGCTTGAAACCAGGAAGGCATTTCTGGCCCTTCATGTTCAGAGATGGTCATACCTATTATACATGTTTACGCATTGTGTCCTGGGGCAAAGATACTTAATCAATCACCCCTTGACCCAACCGATAATTGGGTAGTTGTTATGATGATATTTCATTCTTAAATGCTGATAGGGTTGCTGCCACTTAGATGATAATAAGTGAAAGATTGTGACGATTTCCTTTTGGCAGTATAATAATATCTGGCATCATGCTTGTGCAGCAGATATTATTACTCATCAGATTCTAAAGAGTAGTTTGGCAATTCCTGACCTGTCATAATCTCTCCAAGTGTTGCTTAGGTAATCAGGCACAGAATAAGGTGGAAATGCTTTATAATACCTTGACGAAGCGAGATGATTTTGTAATAAATCCCTTAGCAAACTGCATCCTGATTCCTGTAAAAAAAGCATTGGCCAAATTACCTTTGGGAGTTAGATATGCGGGTGAAACTAGCGTATAAATGCTGAGAAATGATTTTGATGATTCGATAGTAATAGCGGCCACAATTTCGATAAATTCTACCTAAGAGACTTCTAATTTATGGCAGTTGACGATTGGCCTAAGGATGACGTAGTAATAGAATTTCAACAAAAGCGGCCAGCATATGACGCGGTGGATCAGAGCAGGCTGATTTCAAGCAGTATGCCTCCTATCTCCTGATCGCCTGTCTAATGCCCGATTTAATTTAGGATCCTTGGTTAGATATCACGAACTCCTCAAATTGACTTGGCATTTCCAGAACTTTACTGTAATATTTGAAAGTAAGAAAGATGTTGAGTAGACGACTATCCTCGTTATAGCAGTCCATTCAGACAAGATTTGGAAAAATATGCGGAGTGGCATTGATAGTGACAGTGGCTGGTATTCTCAAAGGGGGTCTAATTTTAAGACTCCCGGTTTAAACCGGGTTATCCTATATAGTGGACCTTTTTTTCCTTTAACATCCTCTGACGGTGTGCCACAATTTGAGAAAATTCCTCATAAAATGGGCTCGGAATGCCCCATCCATGCGGAATTTTCTCGCCCGTTAATTAAAAACATTCATAGTACGTTGAAAAGAAATTTAACGGTATCAAAATCTCAGCGTGCATACATTGATTTGCCCAATGGTTTCCTCAGGAGCAAGTTAACTGCTGTTTTTAGTATAATACAGGGTGAGCCAAAACAAAAACATGACTCCTGTTGGTGTCCGCCATTTTTTAATTTTCAGTAACATATATTCTAACAATTATTGGTTGATTCATCTTAAAGCTTAGTTAATTAACTTTTAATTTGCTGCAAGATCATTCCATGGTTAGGTATGACTGAGTTACAGCAGTCTTTTGAATAAAGCATGATAGTCCGTTTTCCTGCAAGTCATGTCCACAGGAACACATTTGCTTAAGTTAGTCAGTAAAAAAGGGGCGACGTGCATTCACATGGGAATCCATGGATATGGTGAAAACCCTACTACTTGATTCAAAAGACTGTAGCTCGGCTATAATTACCCGATTGGAATTATCTTTGGCGGGCAAATTAAAGATATTGAAATAGTCTTTCCGATGATATCCATACGTAATATACATTTTTCAAAACTCAAAATAGGGCACAAGCAATCCGGGTCAAGTTTTTTTTTACATCACCCTGTATAACTAAAGTGAGGAAATTATTTTGATTTATTTAATTCAACTTTGCTATTAAATCCGAAGAATTAAAACATTTACAAAATCGCTAATCCGCCGTAAAACTGCGCTGTTTTTTAGTATAAATAGAACTAAAGGGAGGAAATTATTTTGATTGTATTTCATTTCCAAACTTGCTATTAATAAGAATTAATTAAAACAGTTAAAAACCTAAAAATCTGCGTCCAAGGGGCTGAGAATGCAACCGGGGGCTACCACTAATTTCGGCCAAAAAAATAGGCTGATTGCTCTCTTAATATTGTTGGCAAAACTTTTTACTTCCGGGCCTCCCTGACTGACACTTGCAATGCTAATTATACCAATTTCAGTGTTTTGGTGTGGGCGTCCAACGCTATAGGCTGCTCGGAACACTTTCAATTTAATTGGCTTTAATTTGTTATTAATTAATTAGAATCAGAATGAAAGCCCACGCATAGACAAATTTCCATTTTGTTGATTTTCAGCAAACACCTGTAAGCATGTAGCCAAATAAATCCAAGCAAATAACTTGTTAAATATCCCACGCCAAGTTGCATTAAAAGGAAAAAAAGAACAAAGATGTCACTGTTGTTTCATATATGCCCTTGAACAAAATGAAATAGTAGTGACTGGTCTTGACATCAGCACCGCTCGTCAAATCTTAAATTGGCTAAGGGAAATATCCCAAATTGGTATTCCAAAGATATGAACTAATTAGAGTAAAATTGGGGGGTAATTCGATCTGTGTTAATGTATAAGATATCTATTCTGTGCCCTTTCTCTTCCTCCGTGCATTGATGTCATAACCTGGACGCAGCTTTATATTGGGACGCGTCAAGATATGGCGTCTTTTGTGCGCGCATGTAAAAAAGCCAACGCTTTCCGCAACGCGCGAAACGTTTAGTTGTGCAGAACCAAAATCCGTGGCTTATTTCCACTGGCACAGAGTAGGAAATGGAGTCTAGGTAGCCAGGTCCGCTTCCAACCTGCACTTGGCCATCGTGGAAGGGTAGGCCATAATCCAGCATGGAAACATGTTGATGCTTTGTCCAAACAGAGTGTACGGACATAGTCTAATGATGATATAATGGGGGATAATGGAGATGCGGATCACGGAATACTTCCATGGCCGTGTGTTGGCCCTACACAGGCGTATATTTACTAGCAGTCGCGGAAGCAGCATTCAAGCTTTGACTTACGTTGGTTGAAGAATGTTTTGGAAAAACTTAAAGGGCAAGGTATCCCTACTTAAAATACCATTTTCTAGAGGGTGAAAGTTTGTGTAGAAACTGATCTGAAATAAAAAATGGCATAATTATTAAGTGAACATTTTTTCCTCATAGCACTGTACAGGCATATTTCGGCCCGAAGTCCTCAAATTTGATTCAAAATCGGTCGCAAAAAAATATTCGCTTCAAAACTGGACTCTCAGGGCTAAACAATATAAAGCTTGCTCCTAATGAGGGAGGTCTTGGCTATAGCAAGTTTATATTTATTTAGGGCCTATTCACACAGTTTGAATTACTTATTTTTTTGCGAAGGCCTTTATTTTTTGCACAACGCCCGTCCGAATGTTCGGGCGTAGGGTTAACATATTATACTTTCTTTTCAGTACATTCAACTAGTCAAGTTTTATATCACTATTTAGGCTATTGAAATACTGACAAAACGACGCACGAAGCATCACCATAGCTCAACATTGAGAGTTCTGGCTTTTTTTTCAATCACAAATTTGGGCGAAAATTGCTTTTTTTCCGCAAATCAATTGTCACCCTGACCGTCAACTTTCTAACCTGTACAAACATAAAGAAATAGATTGATCCCATTTAATAATGATTTGAATATTCAAATGTACCACTGCAACATGATTAGCATAAATTGTGGTCACTACTAGGTAGTTTCACTGTTCATACACTCAACAGGAAATCAAGTCAAGTCAAAATTTTTGTCACCTGAAACGGCCATTTTGGAAAAAGTTGGCCAAAAAAAAATGTATTTTTTTCTCAAAATCAGTGAAATGGGGTTTTAAGTGCCACAATCTGAATTGACAGTGTACTCCGTTAGAACCTTTAAGTAATCAAGAATTTTGACTGTTTTTCAAGCCAACCCCAATATTTTTTCACACCCGTGTCCGCTAACGTAAGTCACAGCTTGAACGCTGTCGTAAGCATTGATGGAAAATGGAAGGCTTGTAAGTTGGCTTTCTCTCTGCGTCGCTCAATGTCACGCATAAATCCGCATTTTCGTACAACGCTAGCTACATTTGTTTTTTATGTCCACACAATCACACTGTAACAGCGAGTGGAAAATGTGGCATCATTTAGACCGTCCAACGCACTCTAACACAGATCTGGATCTCTCGGAAGTATCCACACATTGATGGCGACTGTGCCGACGTGTAGAGAGCCCGCCATCATCTATTATATTTCCAAAACTATTGAATCACACTATATACAATTTTAGAGGTAGTCCTATCTTAGACCACTGTAATGTAATTGCCTTTAACCGTTGCGTGAAATTATTGCGTTGGCAAAGTTAGAATATATTCTACCTGCTACTCACAGTGTCTGTTAGCCTGTAGGGTCAGACTGATAAGCCATTGACTCTCATTGCCAAGAAACATTCACCAGGCACCACTGTATCATTTAACATTTGCCTTTAATCAAGAATTTTAAAAAAAAAAAAAAAATAAAAAAAAAATTTTTTTTTAAATTTTGTGTGTTTTTTCATTGCACTCCAGAAATGACGGTGATACGGAGATGTACTCGTTGGCATCCGCCAAGTTCATGTGCGGAGACCCGGCTTTTCCACTCAATGCGGTAGCCAAAAGCCAACGCAACAAGCAGATTAAGGTAAGAGGGTTTATTGTTAACTTAGGTGCAGTTTTTCTTGAGACCTGTCCCAGGGTGGGTTTCAGGCGCTAAAAACGCTTCACCCATCGCCCAAACGAAATCCTATGAGGAGGGTAGCTGGTAACCCGGGTAGAACTAAAAAGATCTATCCACAAGGGGTTTCAGCTGGGCTAGCTAATGGTGCCATCCAGCACTTGATGTCAGGAGGGCAATCCGGTCAATATCTTTTGCTCCAATAGTATCACAACGACGAAATAAACGAGGTGTAATGCAGACGACGTCAGTGCCGAGAGAGTGGTTGGCGTCACCCCCCCCCCCAATGGCGCTTGCCTAATAAATCACAAAATTTTGATAAGTTGTGGACTTAAATGAAATTTGAATTAATCATAATGTGGTGGACTAGTAACAAACCATTTGGGTGGTAAATATTTTGTCTGTGGCCATTTTTTGTATATTTCTGAGGGTTTGGGGGAACTTGGCATTTTCATTTCTATTACGATTTCTACTCGGCATATGGACATTTTGAAAACATGCAAATCTGTTGGATGCTCTGTAGTCAAAAAATCACATCAGCCTTCATTCATATGACTTTTTCATTTTGTGACAGAAGGTATGGTCCGATCTTCCAAAAAATCGCGCTTTTGAAATAACCAGTCGCTTTAAAGCAGAAAAATTGACTTTGTGCGAGGTCATTTTGTACACAAGTCTATTGATAGTTTATTTAGTGGTTTGATTCCAATAAATCCAAACACAGCAGAATTGCTGAGTGTGAAGTGAATCCAGTATGGGGACCAAACTGGATTTTAAAACTTTTTGTTTTTACTACTACTACTAGCTGCACAACCACAATGTTAAGATCACATTACTTAATTATTGAAAGGGACATAATGGCATGAAAAAAAAATGAAAAAGACCCTTCCATGAATTCACTTCCACAGTTTGAAAACAATTTGGATGTTTAACTAGAGCACCTATGTTCAACATAAAATGCCCGCATTTTTTGTCCAGAATTGGTACTGTGGGTTTGTACTTTGGTGTCTGGTTTGTCCAGAAATCGGTCCTAAAATGGTCTGGGCTGAAAATATCACTCACAATCCACACAAAATTTGTCAAGGAAGTTCCTAGGTTTGGTCCACAAATTGTCCAGTGTTTGTCAGAAACTGTCTTGAGGGATTAAGTTTTCTCCCACCATCCACCAGACAGACTGTCTACAGAGCACTCTAATCCATTGTTAATCTGGCTAACCACCTAGGGAGTTGGCGGGAGATAAGACTTAATTTGAAATGGTTCACGAGCTCACTGTCCAACCTCTCGTATTTGACATGTTGGTGGTACCATAACTATATTTTATCATAGATTGCAAACACGTTTTCTGTCCCAACTTTCAAGTCCGTGCATGTGTCATGTACCAATGTATGCTATTCCTCTATGTCGGTTAAATTTGTTCTAACCATCATTCTATTTCTATATTTATCATTGTTAAAACTGTACAACATGCATACATAACAAACAGTTTTTTTTCATGGCATCACAACTTCTTGTGATCAATTGTAAAGTATGCAATGTATCTTTGTCTTGTTTTTTTAATGAAACTAAGTCATGCACCAGGAGATGTCTTAAGTTTGGGGGAAGTTTTAATTTAGGTTAAGTAGGCTATTTTCACATTAAGGTATACTAGTCCTTGTTTTCACGTCAGATCCCTTGTAATGTGTCTATTTTACAACGATCTAGATTCAACACATAAACCAGGGTCTGTGAAACAAGGGGGGACTCACCTTTTTAATCTGTGACATGTATGTACAGCAATCCCTTTTCAGCAGTGTTGTGATCCCAAAACCACATTGTTTTTTACATTATACCACTGTTGCCCACTCTTGTCACCCAAAGACACTGGTTTGTTGGAAATGTGCCAATATATTTAATTAACATTTAATATGGCTACACACTCGACATCCCTTCACATTACAAAAAGCGTTGAATTGTTTGCAACTACAAAACCTTTCAAGATCATGTTCAAATTAATTAAAGTATATTTGAAAGAGTACTGAATTTAAATGGGATTAGCCGCGATACATTCGAGAAAATCGAAAATGGTGGAAATGCATTTTAACTTATATCAAGG
>JAMKCH010011809.1:0-27779 GCA_023653785.1 Ophioderma brevispina | reverse complement strand
ATGGTACCTTTATGATATGAAAATGAAGCCCATCGATGCATTGATTTCAATTTAACCACCATTGGGTACTTGTTAGAATGTTTATAGGAATTGGAACAACCTCAATGGATATGTTGGTTAGAAAGTTAACACCTCGTCTTATCGGGGGAGGGGGGATTCCACCACCTAGTGAACCTAATGCGCTAAATGCAGAACTTTCGTTAAAAGCTTCTATGTAACTCATAGTCCGCAGGGGGTGAAGCCCATTCAAAACCAGTCGTCTGTCTGGGCGCTGACATTTTGAATATTGCCGGACTAATTATTATTTTTTGGTTGGCTTGTATCCACACCTAATTTCAATTCGACACAAACAATCCGCCAAATATCAGTTGTTGGCTGTTGGGTGTATTGGGTGGTTAATTTTGTCCTACCCTGGCCACACAACGAATGAAATGAAACGTCAGTCATCTGATTTAAATAAACCGCCTCATGAATACATCTTTTTCACCTACCGCCGCATCATTAGAAAAAAGAGTATCTGAGCACAATGATCCAGTGCCTTTATTACACCTTGCCACCTCAACACATATATCAATTTTTATCACAACCGAGAAGTGTTAATGCAAAGCGGCACCCCCAGTATGTGGGAATCGAGGCAGCCATTGCTTTCTATTGTTGGTACTCTATGTTTCTTGTGGTCGGCAAAACATGCGAGACGATGAATTTCTAAAGATTAGGTAACGTTTTTGGCTCTCTAGTCTATATATAACCTCTTTGATCATTCCCTCGTTCTTTCTGGTTATTATAGCGAACACAAATGCAAACGTGCACCTTCACCGGGTTAGGGTATGCCTTCAACGTCTGAATGGGGGTAAAGAGGTGTTGGTGCCACCCAAAGATATTTTTGGTACATTTTTTATAAATATTATTTACACATTGTGGCTCTAAAAGTCTCTGTTTCTGTAGAACTAGTCCATTGTCATCATTAGTGCTGAAAACAGCATTAGAAGGGGAGGTCCCGACATCCCTACCTCGTTTTAGCGCCAAAAAGTGGATTTTCGAAAATGTTTCTGTGGACAATGCCAATTTTGCCAGCTCACGACTTTATACGTCATTGTGACGCCACACTAGTTATGTTGGTACTTATTTTATACTTATTTTGGTATCAATGGAAAGGAAAATGATCTATATCTCTTCTTTGGTATCAAAATCAGGTAAGCTCGGGTGCATTATACGAATTCTCGGAGGGGGTAACGCCCCTGTGTCCCTGCCTTCTGAAAACTCTAGTCATTGAAATCACAATTTTAAGAAAAAATGGCATTTTAATTGGGGTGTACATAGGGTTGCAATGGGAAAAATGGATCAGGTTTGGCCTATTACTCATCTATGAAGTGGGTTAAGGTTCAAATATGCTTTTTAATTAGAGGGCAATGTCAGCTAACATACTACGGTTAAAAAAAATTTCGATTTTTTTTTACCCATAAAGGTCAATCTTGATGACGTCATCTTTTCGGTTCAATATACTACTAAAAATATATTTTGGAAATAAAACATTCCTATTCTTACTCAGTACATCCCAGTGCATATAAAATAAGTTAAAAAGATGGGTTAAAAGGTTGCATAGTATGTTTGTCAGAAAAATAGCTACTTTTTTTCATAGCCCAACAACAATTAAATCAGAAATTGAAAAATCGCCCGTTACGTTTTTTGTTTGTAACATAAGCAATGGGAAAATATATTTAAAACTGATCTAAAAATAATACGAAGTAATATTTGCGAATGAGGTGCAATAAATATCAATATATTATCTTGGCTTCCGAATCTGCAAGAAATAAATACTTGAAATTTACATATTTTTCTCCCAAACTTTTGATGTCCTTCATCAAAATGACGTCATCATTTTCCTGGTTTACTAGACCATATAAGATACAACCTGGCAAGTGGGAGGATACTGGGGGGATGCACGGTAACGGGGGACAGCTCAACGGGCTATAAGGTTATCACAAAATTTAGGTTGATTCAGATCTTGCGGTTTTGTGGAGTTAAAAGCCTGTTGCTTTCGTTCTCCTGCGATCCCATAGGCCACTGTGCTGTAATTTCCGTCCGTTTACGGACTAAAATAACAAAAATTGCGATTTTCTTGAACAGATACGGCCGAATTTCACGTCAGATTAGTATAGGTGTATTACTAATGCTGAACGGTTTCAGATGGATATAAAAGTCCCTGAACTTTTTTAGGTAAGCGGGTGAGCGATGTTGTAAATCACGAAATGTCCCTTCAAAAATCAAAATCTCTAGCCAAATGCCATATTTTAGCGATTTTTTAGCAATTTTAAAAAAAAAAAAATAAAAGTTACACAAATATACGGCAGGTAAGTCCTACAGGGCACACCAATCCTGCCTTACATCGCTCTTGTAATAAGTTTCTGAAACGCTCAAATCCTCATCATCATAAGTCGTCCATACAAAGGGGATGGGATAAACATCACTTATATACTAGGCCATCACTTTCCTGACTGTCATAAACTGCTGGATCTTAGATTATTCTAAAGACCAATGCCCCTCCTAATAGATACTTAATAGTATCGGAATCTCACAAGTGCAGGAAAAATGGTGACCACGGAAATTTCGAGCTACTGGAGCGCTAAGAGAACGATGAGGTGTGAGCTCCTCTCAAACTAGGGTTTCTAGTCCAAAGATTCATGTGGTAAAGGGGTTCAAATAAGCACTATAATTACTCGGTAGAAAGCCTCACAGACTTCTGATCTCAATAGCTTGTTAGTTTGTATCTTAGAAATTATTTCCAACACAAAAAATTACCCAAAAAGTTGCATTTTTAATTTCTGGTTTTTTTTACTTTTAACTTAGAGGTGTCACTTTTTTTACTCTTTCTTTTAACACAATCCAGTCAGATGGTGACAGACTAGATCATCTTTTTAGTGGTGTGGAATCTACAATAGCTAGGATCCCATTATGCAATCTTTGAAATTAAACTCTGTTAAGACCAAGTGATTTTACCTAACCTTCGACCAATGAATTTTAATTAAATCAACAAGAATATCTTGCGAGTTTTCCGCAGAACCAGTTTCTTTTTGCAGCCAAATTCCTTCCTTTTTGACATGTTTCTCATCATTCCTGTCCGTTTTCAATTTTCATAAGTTGATTGGCGAATCACTCGTAAATATGGTTGTTTGTCAGTCTGCAACTTGACTGATTTTCAGTGGCGTACCGAGGCAGTCGATCCAGAGGGGGCAAATTCCCAAGTCGTCCCAATAGAGGGGGCTAAATTTGTAAGTCGTCTTGGTGATTTGCTCCAATTATGTCTGAACTTAAAGAAATGCGCGCATAGCGCGCGAAAACCGCCGATTTTACTTTAAATTTTGCCCAAATTTAGGCTTAAATTGGTAAAAATTTCTCGAAGAAGAGGAATGAAAATGCACATTTTGGTCCATATCGTTCGGCTTTTTCGAGCCAGAGGGGGCAACTTGCCCCCTCCCCCCGGTCGGTACGCCACTGCTGATTTTATTTTTTATACCACAGAGCTATTGGATGGTCTTTTCTCTTGTGGTATTTTTTTCGCTGTTATTTCTAATGTTACATTCCAAGACCTCTATAGAGATAACAAAAACCAATGCTGATAGAGAACAACCTTACGTATAGCTCAGGAAATACATTTGACATTGCACTCATTTATAAAATCTCTATAGAATCCTATTTTGTGCTAATCCGTATTTTGATCAACCTTCTCCTTCACTGAAATTCAGGGGAGATAAATAGCATAGAAAGTTGGTGGGTCTTGGCCCACTCAGTTAATTATCTGGCCCATCCAGCAAATTCAGTCTGCCCAATGGCCCAAATGACCCACCCAGTTAATTATTTGGCCCACCCAATATATTATCTGGTCTATTATTGAAATTGCAGTGGGTGGATTTGTAGATTTTAGTTTCATGGATGAATAATGAGAAATGTGTAAAAACAACCAAAATGAATTACCAATTTATTATAATGATTTAAATGATTTAATTGGATCATGATTTGTTTTAATTGTTAGAGCCTACTTTTTACCACTATAAAAACGAAAATAATTAAAACTGTAAAATGAGCAAAGTATAGTAAGTGATTTTCTTTTATTTTCATATGTTGTTATAGAGGTAAAACAGTTTATTAGTGAATGAAAAGAAAGCCTTTGTAAAAGAATGATTTTAACTCTACAATGGAGTGATAGTTCACTCGCTTTAGAATGAATTTCACCTAGTTTGAAACGCACCCTTGGAAGAGTGACAATTCACTCCATTGGAGTGTGTGGAATCACTTAACCCATGAAGTGTGAATGTTCACTCTTCTACATTTAGAGAGTGGTACATTGTACACTTAATTCAACAATAACTGTTTTATTTCAAATGTTACAATGAAATTTAGCTAGCAGCTGTTATCTATTCTCACAGACAGTGCACACATGTATAGCTTCGACATATCGTGGATGGATTCACATTGCTTACTTTCATTATATTTGTTATGTTTTTTTCTAAATTGTAGCCCTGTCTTATACAGTGGCTACAATTTTTGGTAGCAAAATACAGTCAAAAGCTACTTTTTGGATCTACATAGTGAATCAAAAAATGTGTGCACGACTCAACTGTGACGCAGTTGATGTTTTCATGATTTGCATATTTTCAACTTTCTATGCAGAAAAAAATTAAGAAATTTGGTGCAGAAATGAGGTAGATATGAAAGATTTTCGCGGCTGATCCATTTTACCCATTCCAATGGGATTTAGACAGTTAAGCTGGATTTCAGTTCCATTATTTTGTCTGAATATGGTGACAAATATTTCTGGATCAGCCGTGAAAATCTTTCATATCTACCTTATTTCTTCACCAATGAAGTCATTTTTTCAGCATAGAAAGTCAAATATATGCAGATCATGAAAACATCAATTGCGTCACAGTTGAGTAAACAGGTCAGGATCAAATTATGTGTTTTTTCATGCACAATTTTTTTCGATTCACTCTATATTTGTATAAGTTGCGTACAAAGGCAGTCGATCCAGAGGGTGGTAAAATTCGTAAGTCCTCCCGCCAATTTGATCCAATTAAGTCCATTATCATGCTTTGAGGTGTCCGATACACGATATTATTATGCATCTGTGGTGCAATACTGCAGTGCGAGTAGCGCGCACCGCCCAACACTGCACAATACGCAAAAATATTGGGCAACTCGTCAAGCCAGCGTCAAGCAAATACTCTCTTTTTATTAGTTTTGAAGCCATTTTAAAACTATTTTTGTCAAGTCAGCTTCTTCTTGCATAATAATAATAATATTGGATGACTTTTTCGGTTGATAACAGAAAATATCGCCCTAGCCAAGAAAATAGCAGGCTCGTCGTCGACTCGCCTGATATGTGATCTAGGCTTCGGGCGATATTTTCTGTTTCAAACCCTCCGCCATCAATTTGATATCTTATCGGATCCTACGCATGATCCATGATTAATGATAAATTGGAATGATTTGCGCCCCAATATTTATTGGTCTCGGTATGAGTTTAAAATATTGGCAACTCATAGCTCGACCAATCAAGTTGGGCTAATCAATCCAATTTATTACAAAATGGCGCACATCAAATGACTGAATTCATTTGTAATTTCCCTTTGAAAGAATGTGGTGATTGTATAGAATACGTTAACTGCGCTTGCGATAATGTCATTCCATGTGCGGTGAAAGTGACAAGTTGAGGTGACAAGTTTCATGTATATGTATGTATACGATATAAATCGTGAGATTTACGTTAAAATTGAAATATGGTGATATTGTGGAATGTGAAGTCACGGTTTTATTTGGTAAAGGAATGTAGAATGTGCTGGAAATATGGATAAGTTTCTTACAGTAATCAAGCCACTAGATATGGGGATCACCTTTTAGGACTACCCAACAAACAAGCTTGCACAAAGCGGACTGGAAGAATCACCGCCACTTTACATTCACTGGCAAGCAATTTACACATTTCATCCCACCCTGCGGTTAAAAACATGATTTTCATCATTTAAAACAAAAAATTGCCAATGTCAAAGCGAATTAGAAATAATGATATCATTTGTAATAATGATATTACTGAAGTAATTAATACGATCATCATGATCATGACATGAACTCGTCAAAATGTGTTTTTTTCTTGTGTGATGATTGACACTTCGATGGTTTTCATGAACACCAGCAGGGCTGGATACACGAAATAACAGGCTGGCAATAAAATGCACATATTTTGAAAGCCAACAGAGTTTACAAGCGGTACAGCACAAAGTGGCCCCTATAAATAGGGCAACATAAGTCCATAATTTTGCAGCCGCTATGCTCGTCCCGTAGGCTAGTGATACTTCTCTCGGCATCAGGCAAATTGTCGCAAAAATCAAAAGGTAGTACTGTTGGCGATTTTTTACGTAACCATATAAAGAGCGAATTCTTGATAATAATAGTGCCTGGTGAACTGGAAGTGCTATGGGTTAAAACTAGATATACCCACGTATAAATTTGAATTATGTTGCTTGTGTATATTTCCCGCCTAGATGCAACCTAGATAGTCTGCTTCGAGATCATCGCTCTCGACCATTGATCGTTGAGATTCTCCAAAAATGTGTCCCTTAGTCATCTTGGGTGATTTTAATGAGTTCGATACCACTGTCAGTGAGCAGCATGCAAACTTAAGCAGATTGTTCGTGGTTTCCACACGGGAGAATTCTCTTGATAAGATCATGACTGATATCTCACAATTTTATACAGAACCTAGTAAACTCTCCACCAGTCTGGTAAAGCAAACACTGTCTGAATAGACTGACCACCCCCCACTGTAAGATACCAACCCCAAAAGCGCATGGAAATTTTGTGCGTCCGATAGACTGACTCGGCTTAAACGCAACGCGTTTCTTGGCCAGTGGATTACAACGGAGGACTGGGGTCAGTCTTACAGCGGTTGGTGCTAACCAAAAGGCATCTACGTTTGACTCCTTGTTGCAGAAAAAAATGATTGCACTTTCCAGAAATGTCAATAAGCGCAGACGTGGGACCAACCATGCTAACAAGACGTTTAAAGCGGCAAAAATTAAGAACGCGGGAAGCCTATAGGCCATGGGATCTGGAAACTACGGAAACTCCGCAATGAAATTCAACGTGATTATGCCCGAGAAAGAAAAACATATAAGAACAATATTGCAGGGCTTAACCTGCACATATCAGCAGAATGGGCACAGCATTTTAATTATATAACTGGCGCTAAGTCCATATCATGGTCCTGAATATGGATCATTTATCCAAAGATCCAGGTGAACTTGCTGCTTTATAAACCAGCAATTTTGCCAGTGTAGCAACCAAATAGCCCCCCTTGATCTTAGCAAACCTACCCTTTTGTCCAATCTGCCTCCCCCTGTCTTGACGGCCAGTGAAGTACATAGTAAGTCTGAATAAAAATTAACACTTCTAAAGCAACACACCCTAGTGGACTTGCATCTAAAATTGTAAAGGAGTTTCGATTGAAGTGAACCGTTGACTCATATTTTTATTCTGTTTTGCAAGAGGAGGATATTTCCAGATATTTGGAATATGTCATCAATACCACCCCCATCCCCAAAGGTCAAATGTCCAAGACTCTCGATAAATTGAGGCCGATAAGCCTTACTAAAATTTTTTTTGGGAACAGTTTTTGAAAAGTTTTTGGCGACTGGAACTTGGAAGTATTTTGTGCCCACACTGACAGGAAACAATACGGTAACAATTCCTGACAGCTCTACTACACATTATTTGGTTGATCTTGTTATGTTGTCCTTGGAGGAATCGAATAAGCAGGTCATTACGCCTCATTGGTGTGGCTATCGATTTCACTAAGGCCTTCGACAGGATCAATCATAATGTTGCCATCAAAAAGCTTATTGACATAGAGTGCGTCAGTCAATTATTCATGTCATTTGTAGCTTTCTATCAATCAAATCGTTCTCAGTTGTCGTGTCCAAGGGCAGTCGTCTACTTCCCCTTCTTGTGTGGGGTGGTGTCCCGCAGGGAAACAATTTTGGTCCGATTATCTTCTCTGCTGTGGCCAAGACTCTGCACTGACGCTGACTTCGCTGGAAAGTATTAGATGACTTAAACCTCGGTGGAAGTACGGCATGTTCATTTCTGAACAGACTCCCATCTCCAAAAAAATCTGGACAAGCTCATTGCGTGGTGTAAGAAATTTATATTTGCCTAAACCAGAAAAGTGCCACATATAGCACATATGTACGTTGAAACACACTCGCAATTCCCTCTTTTTTACTCTCAGCGGTAAAGATATCCATACCTGACTGTGAGAGTATGAATTGTTGGGTGTTTACCATTCCAGAAAATCTCTGTTGGGATATCAAATCACAATGTATCGCAAACTTCTAGACGTTTATATATGCTTTTAACCCATCTCAGGCGGTTCAGGCTCTGCTTAGTGTCTGGTCCCGTCTGTTTATCAGAACCTACATTCGCCCGGTATTGAATATGCTAGTCCTTTGTGGCATAGCAGACCTCACAAGGCAACAGTCTGACCAAATTGAACTCATCAAAGCGTTCCATGTCGAATTATCTTGGTTACCAATACAAATCATATGCGGAGGCATTGAAAACACTTGAGCTAATGCACACTTGTTGAAAGGAGAGACCAACTCCTTCGAGGTTTTGGCCAGAAGCTGCAAACTCTGAGCGTCACCGAGGAGAATGCTTCTCACATTAAAAGAAGCATACTGGCCATCTGAGGAGTGCATACAACTGGACCCTCCTAATGGCAGAACAGTTCGCTTACAGGCAATCCTACCATCCCAGGTTGTTTGAACTTCTTTATAATTGAATGATTTTGTATATATTTATTGTTTTTTAACCAGTAATATGTTTGTTTGTATGTATGCCAGATGTCTCTTTTTTTTGTCAACTGTAATTTCTTGGTCTGTTATACCGTAAATAAATAAATAAATAAAAAGCATAACGAGCTGAAGAGCAACAGTAGAAGTAAATTGTAATATCGCGGAGGGCGGCGCGAAGGGTGATGATGAAAAAGGGCAAGCCAAACGTAGGGGGAAACGCACATGCAGGTGAACCAAAGCCCTAGAGCCACATCCGTCCAACTTTTCCAGTGACGAAACGCGCTCCGTAATGTTTGGGAAGGTAGAAGGCATTACTCCGCCATACCCCACGTGATTCCAGTCCTTCTCGGTCCGGCGTTGAATTTACGGCTAGCCAAAATCCTATGTTGGTTCCAAAGAACACTCCTCAATAAAAGCAAACTGTCAACCCAACAGCGACCATCGCCACTTGATATTCGCTAAAATTTTAAGTATGTCATGTCAATGTCCGTGAAAGCCATCGATGTCCATTTGGGTTGTTGACTTTTCATACTTGGTCACACTGGAGCGTGAAAATGAAATTGCACATGATAATGATGATGAGAGATAGATTTAATGTCCAATTTCTCCTTTTGGCTCGTTTGATCACGAAACTCTACAATAGCTCTTGCAGATTTTGTGATACCTCTGTTCATGCGATTTTCAGAGTTGGCCGCAATAACCCCGGCCACCATTTAACTTGCTAAGTTTGACATTGCTTTGCTACCTTAAGGAAGTTCATTGGCCTTGATAGCCTAAAGTCTTTGAAACCTCCTCAATTGGACGCAAGCCCTCTCCTTAGGTTTTTTGTTGCAATATGGCGGCTTTAAAGGATAAAGTTTTGCCTGATACATTAAAATAACATTTGGAATCTACTGTGTCTCAAGACGCCCCCCCCCAAAAAAAATAACCTACGGAAGATGCATTATCATGAATATAGGCCTTATTTAGATTTAAAATCATAATTCTGGAGGCGGCCATATTGGATTTGGGGTCAATATGACGGCTCCAGTTGGGCGCCCGCTTTGTGCCCATTAGAAATAAAAAAATTATGGCGTCGGCAACATCTGGACCAAATTTGGTGCTTTTGGAAGAAAGTGTACCAAACACAACCTATAATACCCTACCAGCCCTAATACATGTATATCTTCAATACAGTTTTGGCGTCTCTATCAAAGACCTTTCAATCAATAGGAATAAATGCAACCCATGGACGCGGCTTTCTTTTTAGTCATGTTTTTCTCCAAATCAGTAAATGTCAGTCTCAAGACTTGTTGCTTTCATGGACATAATTCCTATAATTTCCTGGTCGACAGATTTCCTGTATAATTTCGATGAGTATGACAAAGAGAATAGGATAAAAAAATCAAATATGAATGTTATAATATTTGTAAAAAACAAATTTTCCGCCTCATTTTTTTTTGAAATACTCGATAACGTACGATATATGGTGAAAACCCAACCATATATTTGAATTAGTACCAAAAAACCAGCAAACAAATAAGCAAACAAAATTACCGAATACCGAAACAATCCAGTCCGTTAAAAACCAAGATTCAGGCTTCAACAATTACAGTACTATAGAGGTTGTGCCTTTTTTAAATGCGATTGGCTAGGAACAAAAGAATCGAACAGGTGTCCTATACTGTAATGCAGTCCATTCATTTAATGTTGCCATGCAACCTTGGGAATATCTTGTTTTTAAGTAGACCAATAACATGTGGGCAATTAACAGCGGTGTTTCTGATTTGATCCTGTTGAACAAAGCTCAGCATTAGTATACGTTGGATGACGACACAGGCACACCCTCTATTATTACCACGTGCACAGGTTTTATCAGTTGCATAAATGATTCTTTTCTTAGAATTACAATTCATTCTGTTCAATATTGTAGAATAATTAGCTTATTCGTGCTCAACGCATTTCAGTTCTAATCATTGCATACGTGGGTGTTAATACGGCATATACGGTATCACAGACTGTTGGATTGTATACAATTCCTGCAGACATGTGCTGAAAGATTAAAAATTAAATCATCGGCAGTTAATAATCAAAGCACCTTCATCATGTTCATAGACTACCCTACATTTTCTTGCATAGGAGGGGGGTCCCCCTCGAGAATTCGTTATAAAGCACTCAATGCAATCATTTTGATACCAGTGGATAGCTATGGTCCTCTTCTTTCCATTGATACTAAAATAAATACCACCATACCTATATGGCGTCACTATGACGTCATAAAATCCACGAGCCGGCAAAATTTGCATTTTCCACAAAAATAGGCGAAATTAAATGTTATGCTATAAAAGCTATCGGATTTTCATGCGGTTTTCAGCTCTAAATGATGGCAATTGACTAGTTTTACATAAACATAAAGTTTTTGCGCCATACTGTGCATAATATTTAAAAACAATGTACTATAAAATATCCTTGGGTGGCAACCACCCCTTACCATTGGACTTTGACGGCATACCCTAACACCGGTGAAGGTGCTACCTTCACATTTTTTGTTCGCTAAAATGACCAGAAAGGATGAGAGAATGATTACCCAGAATTAAGCATTTTACGAAAGCTTTTGGCATTTTAGCGCACCGGAGCAAAGTTCACTAGAGGGTGCCCCACCCCCGGTACTAGACGAGGGTTAAAAACTGCAGTGTAAAACTAACGGTATATTATAATAATATTATCCAAACAAATTAATCAAGTTCATGACTAGGGCTTGCCAAAATGTTCTCATTTTCTTCGGTGATGCTTAGCGCTTCAATGTCCTTCAGAAACACCAGCAGGGCTGGGTACACGCCGTAACAGGCCGCAATACAAAAGCACATATTTTTGAAGCCGACAGAGTTTACGAGAGGTACAGCACAAAGTGGCCCTATAAAATAGGGCAATATGAATCCATAATTTGCAGCCGCTATGACTCGTCCGTAGGCGTAGTGATACTTCCTCTCGGCCAATACAGGCAAAATTGTCGCAAAAGCATAACGAGCTGAAGAGCAACAGTAGAAGTAAATTGTAATAGCGAGGGCGGCGAAGAAGGGTGATGAGGAAAAGGGCAAGCAAACGATAGGGGGAACGCACAATGCAAGGTGAACCAAGCCATAGAGCCACATCCAGTCAACTGTCCAGTGAGCGAAACGCGCTCCTATAATGTTTGAAGGTAGAAGCATTACTCCGCCAATACCCCACGTGATTCCAGTCATTTTCGGTCCGGCGTTGAAATTTACGGCTAGCCAAAATCCTATGGTTGGTTCAAGAACACTCCTAAATAAAAAGCAAACTGTCAACCCAACAGCGACAATCGCCACTTGATAGTCGCTAAAAATTTTAAGTAATGTCACGTCAATATCCTGTGAAGAGCTATCGTGTCCATTTGGGTTGTTACTTTCATAATCGTGTGACACTGGAGCGTGAAAATGAAATTGCATCATGATAATGATGATGAGAGAGAGATTTAATGGAATCATTGCGACAAAGTAAACATGTTCTCCAAAACCTTCGATTAAAAGACCTGCCAAGGTATTTCCAAGTATGGAAAAGGCCGAAGTAGCCATTGCTAAAGCTACAGCAATTTTATTAAATCTGTGTTCTGACGGATAGAGCTGTACAATTCTGGCTAGCCCCAGTGGTAGCAAGAACGCAAGTGCAACCCCTTCAAAACAGCGTGCCAAGAAAACAGCAAAGAAACTAGTGTTGAAAGTAATAAGTAAAACCGTCGCCAAAGCTACCATGAGGCCCACCAAAATAGCCGTATCAAATCCGAATCGGTCACCGATATTTCCAGCAATTGGTGATGTCAATAAATCAAATATTGGATATGCCACAGAAATTATTGCAACCTTCAGTGATACGTGCGGAAACGTCATACTTGCCTTCTCCCCAAAGGTAGCGTTAATATTAGTCGAGCTGAATGCCCAGTCCCACTGAGAAATAAAGGGTGCCAATGGAATCAGAGTTCGTCCGTGAATTAAAATTCCCAGACTACTTAAAAATCGAAGAAACCTCTGATTGAATGTCAATGCAGTGGTATAACTTGTATCCATAGTGAGAGCAAAGTGAAAAATACGTTGTGTAAAGATAAACTTGATGTATTCAATTAGTTCCCTCCATCTATGCAAATGACTAATGGGTTTCGTTATATAAACTATACTGCACACCTGCACAACTGCCATGATTTTTCAATTATCATAGCTCTTTAGCTACTAGGCTTGGGCAAAAATGAATTATGTTTTTTTCTCATTCCTTTCCAAACGAGTGGATTCCATTTTACAAAACGTCCAAACATTCATCTTAGGTCATACCAGGTTAGTTTTCAGCAACCAAAAAAGATGGTTATTTGCTACTATCACATATTTCATAACTACACTAGCACAAATTGTTTTCAGGATATATAGAATAATATAGATTTATTTTAAAAAGAAGATTGGTGAAAATATTAAAACAGGCATGCTAGAAATAATGGGGAGAAATATGTTCAAGATACACCCAATATATATACACCTGGCACAAAAAGTATCTCGGCATGTTTTTCGATCAGTATTGTGCCAAAGTCAAACCATTTTGAAAGTTTTCGAAATATACATTTTGTTGCCTATGTCTTGCTCTTTCATTTAATAGCTTGCTTGTAAAAAAGCGTGTAGAAATGGCTGAGATAGAACGCACGAAAGACGCAAACCCCCAAAACCAAAAGTTGCAGTTTTTGGATTTTTTAATGGGCATTGCAGTGTACTGGACACGAACACGCGGACCACAATCAATATTGCAAGTAGGCTTTCTCGCTCATTCAGTCGGAAAACCTCTTTGTGTAAAATCAATACACACGTATTATTGCGTTGTACCACACAGTGACCATTGAAAATCCAAAAACTGCAACTTTTGGTTTCGGGGGTTTGCGTCTTTCGGACACTATCTCAGCCATTTTTGCACGCTTTTTTACAAGCGAGGTGTTAAATAAAAGAGCAAGACATAGGCAACAAAATGTATATTTCGAAAACCTTCCAAATGGTCTGACTTGGCACAATACTGATCGAAAAACATGCCGAGATACTTTTTGTGCCAGGTGTATATGTATATATGTATATATATATATATATATATATATTTTGTGACAGACTCCTGAATATTATACTATTTTTCTGTATTATATTAATTAAATCATGCCCAGTGTCTTATCATCTTCATTCTAAGAACTGCATAGAGGTTCTTTGTTTACCTATCGGGAAGCAAGATTGCAGACATGTTGATGAACAATAGACTTTGTGTAATTGCTGTCAAAACACTTCGAGCACAGGATGTGGACTTCCTTTAAACATGTTTCAGCGAATTGAAAAGATTGTGAAATTTCGACTTGTCTTCGCTTGTTTGTTGCATCATGGGAAATTTTGATAAGGACAAATTCTGTTGCAAGTCTTTTTTCCTTGTCAGTTGACAATAGATTTCACCGAGTGTAGACTCTCAAACAGAACGTGGAGAAACTTTAATAACATTTGTTGTATGAAAATGTTATGTTCTTTATATAATTCTGAAAAGTTGTCAGAATGGTAAGAGCTGAACCACCAATTTGGGGCCTTTGAAAAAACAAAGGTTAACATTCAAATTCAGCAGACTATTGCTTCTGTTTACCAGTGGACGTTATGGACAGAGCCATTAAAGGCCACAACGTATTGCTGCACGCGTGCGAGGAAGCTAGCAACGCTACAGTTGCGACCATTTCGAACGCCGTTGCGAACATTTCAACAACGCGTGCTGGTCGGCCCAATCCAATCATAAATTTCTGGGACGTATTAAAACAAATAGCCCCACAACGCTGTTGCTAGATACTTTGCACGCGTTGCGGACCTTCACAACGCGTGCGAACTTCACACGCGTTGCGAGCTTCACAACGCGTTTGCTAAGGTAACAAGCCATAAGGGTCTAACGATATTGCCCGCAACGCGGTTGTGGAGAAAGTCGGAAAAAAGCAATCGCGTTGCGACATTTCAACAAAGCGTTGCTGTGTCGGCCAATCCAAAGCATTAAATTTCTGTGGGACTATTTAAAAAAATAGCCCCACAACGCGTTGCTAGATTACTTGAACGCGTGTTGCGGACCTTCACAACGCGTTGCGAACCTTCACAACGCGTTGCCGAGCTTCACAACGCGTTGCTAAGGTTAACAAGCCATAAGGGTCCTAACGTATTGCCGACAACGCGTTGTGAGAAAGTAAGCAACGCGTTGCGAACATTTCGGCAACGCGTTTGGCGACATTCGGCAACACGTTGCGGCGTCGCCATACAACATCAAGAATTTGTGACGATTTTCAAAAAAATAGATCCACAACGCGTTGCGGCAAATACTTTTTGACCCTTATGACTTTCACAAGGCGTTGCAAGCCATCACACGCGTTGCGAGGCTTTCACAACGCGTTGAAACTTCACAACGCGTTGTGACTGCATTAAGGTTCATACGTATTGCTGAACGCGTTGTGAAGGTTTGCAACGCGTTGTGAAGGTCGCAACGCGTTGTGAGATTTATTATTTTGAAATCAGTCACAGAAATTCATGATCGTGATTGGCCGACACCGCAACACGCGTGACTGAAATGTCGCAACGCGTTGCGAAATGTCGCACGCGTGGCCGAAATGTCGCACGCGTTGGCTTCTCACAACGCGTTGCGGCAATACGTTATGACCCTTATGCATGTTAACCTTAGCAACGCGTTGTGGAAGCTTGCAACGCGCGTTTTGAAGATCGCAACGCGTGTGAAGGTTGGCATCGCGTGAAAAAGTATTAATAGCAAACGCGTTGTGGGTATATTTTTGAAATACGTCGCAGAAATTCATGATTTTGATTCGCCTACACCGCAACGCGTGCGCGGAAATGTCGCACGCGGTTGCTATTCTCGCAACGCGTTTGCAGCAATAAGTTATGGCCTTTGGGCTTGCCATAGACGTTAACCTTTAACGCACTGGTACCTGATGGACATTATATACGGAGTTGCAGTTATATTTCAGAAATTTCTCCAAGTATACAATTTAATCGGCCGGTCTAGCGGGAAAAAAGGACTTTTGCGATTTCGAGAAACTAGTTGAACTGTGCCAGCCAGATTGTGTCGCGAAGATTTATGTGGACCTGATTTTACAGACTGGTGCCGCACCCAACGAGAACTGTGAACTTTGAATTAATGAGATGTGTGTGTTTAATGTGATTTTTTACCAGTATTGAGATGATAATAAGAACTAATTTGCATAAGTTAAAAATAGACAATTATAAAATTTTAATTTATGTATTAAAAAATTTTTCTTTTTTTAAATAATTTACATATTTGTCAAGTCAATCTTCTTACAAATAGTCATGGTGAATGTTGTTTTATGAACCACGGAGGTTACTTTTCTGACCTTGAGTAGTCTCGTAACAGAAAATATAACAAAACAAACACTCATTCATTTTATTAGGAATACACCACGATACAAACACAGAAAAAGAATCATAAAGTACACTTATTTCCATCGTGGTCCAATAAAAACTGTGGTCCACCCATTGTTACGATTGTTGAGATAGCTTTAAACCAACTAAGTGCAATACCTCTGAATCATATGTTCTGGTTTGTAAAGAAGATATCGTGATTTATGTATCAAAGGCCTTGATATGTCTACGAAGATACCGACTGCGGTAATTTTTTGTCGGGTCGCGTAGCGACCCGAAGATAGAAATCACTACCCTCAAAATTGCAAATGAGTCTATTGCTATTGAAGCATATAAGATCATGTCTGAAGATCATGTCATTAAATGTTTTCTATTATGAAAATGATATACGTACTACCAAGGAGGTATCACCCCCCCCCCCCCCCCCCCCCCCCCCCTAGTACTGAGTTACCTCCTTGGTCCTACTATTAATTTTGGAGTTCTAGTGTGGGTGTGTATTGCGATGAAATTTCAGACAAAGAATAAATCATTCCAGTTTCAAATGTCTTAAAAGCATTTCTTTGATTTTAGTCTCTGCAAGATGGCTGAGGAATGGGAGTTGAGGAAACTTTGCAGGATAGATAACATGGTGAGTACCGAATAGGAGAGTTATAAGTAGAAATGACAGGCCACGTAGAGTTACCTACATAATGAGGTGAAGCTTTTACAATACCTTGTGGGGAATATATTGAAGACGAAGTGTAGGTGGTAACATCTTATTTGAAATGACAGGAAGGTGTAACCTAATAAATTAAAGCTGATACTTTACTTGGGGATTCAGTTTAAACACATTTTGCCCCCAGATGGTGGTTTTTCTATTTTATTTGGAAAGGACAGAGTTACGTACATCCCCAATTAAAGCTTGGGAAGTGGGATGGCATTTTTTACATATTTTGCGCCAATTGGGGCATTTTCTATTTCTTTATTTGAAAGGAAGGAAGTGTAACCTACGTTAAATTAAAGTTATAACTTGGGGAGTCAGTTCAACACATTTTGCGCCCAATTGGGCGTTTTTTCTATTTCTTTATTTGAAATGACGTAAAGGTGTAACCTATGTTAAATTAATATTACAACTCTGTGAGGGCAAGGTCCACACACAAAGGTCAACAAGGTTTGAATTTTTTTGGGGGGTGTTTTCTAAATGCAATCTTATGCTAATGTATCAAAATCTACTTTAAATCAGTTATGAGATTTATTTTTTATACATGTGTCGTAATTAAAAGTGACTTAAAAACTAGAAAACATCTACTCCTTTTAATGCTTTTTAGATTGTTATTATTCTTATAAAAGATGCCTGGCGACCCGAATCGTTTTTTATATGTTATTATTAATAATTACCACACATCTATTGAAAACGAGTCTTTAATATTGTGGAAAGCAAGGCAATACAGATAAGGGACGATAATTTGAAAATACCTCGGCATGTCTTTCTTGAAAATCGGAACTACCTTGCAATTTTAAGTTGGTCAGGCACAGATCCAGTTGATAAAGAGAGATTGAAAATTTAAGCTAAAGGTGTTATATTAAAATAGCAATCTTTTTTGAATAAAATTCCCAATGCCATCAGTCCAGGACTGTTGTTTTGATTGAAATCTAATTAGTTTATGTATTTCAGCAGTAACAATGGTCCAGGAAAGATGCATTTTTGTGAGGGATTATGAGATACTCGTATAATCCTTTCATTGACATGAGTGTTGAATTTTAAGACAAGTTTTGGCCCAATGTCAATGAAGAAGTTGTTGAACAAGTTGAGATCGTTTCCGGCTCATCACCTCTTCTGTCTTAAAAGTACGTTGTTGACTACAGATTTATTACGTCCAATTAGGCCATTTATTTTTCCAGGTGTTCCGGATATAAATCTTAGTGCCTTTCAATTTTTATGGTAAATACTCTCGTTCATTTCGAATTAGGTTATTTAGTTTAATTCTGTTATGTTGAACTATAACTGAATTTTCCTCTGATGGACGCAAAGGGTACGTTTACACAATTTATTTTTGCATAATACTTTAGTAATCCTTTAGTTTCCAAGGTGATTGAGGAGGGTTTTTTACATTTTTCAGTGCGAATGCATCATTGTAAAGGTCCGAAAGGTCCATGGCCCGATCGCTAATAGCATCGTCCCCAGAAGCCCAGATTTACCGGAAGTGGTCACCATTTGGTGTATCAGGAGAAAGCTACTATGTTTCTAATTACCATGTGAAATTTAGGGCCAAAGGATGTTTGGTTTGGAAGTAATGCGGCGAAAATGACCCCAATTTGGTCGACCATATTAATTTACACAGTACTCTATGGGGCTTACGAAATCACGTTTTGCTCTCACATGAAAACGCATTGAAATATCGCGACAAAATTTACAGGTGGGTTTTTGGTGATGGCAATTATCAAGATGGAAAACTTCATATCCTTAAATCGGGCCGTCCACCCCTATTGTAGATTGTTTATTATTATGTCCGGTTTTGCAATCGATACCACTAACATCTATCCCAATTTACACAAATAGTCTATTTTCAACTTATTTTACATGTCTTCACTATGAATTCGCTTGTACGTAAATTTATTCTTTGTCTTCAGTTTCTGGTATAATGTAATTTTTAAAGAATACAGTCGGAAAATGATCAGTTATGTCTGTCAATAGTATACTGGATTTGATAAAATGTGATTTGAATTGTAATATGTATCAATGATGGTGCCGAAGTTTCAGTTTTAGGTCTTTTCACCTCACTTCATGCATAAACCTATAAACAAAAAGGTGTTTAATGTAGTCTTTTTCATCATCAGATCTTTATACCCCCCGATTCAACGTGGACCCATACTTATGCATACATACACTTCTAGTGACCAGTGTATTGTTGATTATCCATTGTTGTTCGGTACATTATATCCTACGAATCAGTTTCAGTAAGGTTATCTGAGGCAGAGAGCCAACCACAAAAATATATAACCTGCACGCCAAACAAAAGATTTCTAGATAACCTTGCACGCGAAACAAAAGAATCTTGAAGTTGTGCACTCCGTCTTCTGGAGACTTCAGACAAACCTCTAGAAAACACGAGAATGATTCGTAAAATGGAGCAAAGCTCTGAACACAATGGATATCACGATCCAACAGATTTACCAACCCTGTCCATAAAAATTATACTACGTGTGAAAGGCGTGCTTGAGTGACTTTTTAATTCCCAGTTTCCGGACCTCTATAATATTTCAATTCAAATGAAAAACTAGGAGTGATAAAGGAGTTTTCTGATCAAATTGAAAAACCGAACTTTTCAAATTGGAAATTGAAATATGTACCTATCACTTGAACAACATATTTAAAAATAAATTTAACCAAAATCTAGTATATAAACCTGAAAATAGGATATTCTATATGAAAACGTAGTTTTCAAAAACTTTTATTAGTCGATAATTTTTTTCGAAAAAGTGTCTCATTCATTCATGATTAATGCTGACGTTGAAAACCATGGTTTCAAAATATTTCAAGAAAATTAGTTTTCAAGTTAAAAACCACGATTCGGTATTGAATTGAAAAACTGATTTTCTCACTTTATCACTCGGATATGAAAAAACTGGTTAGGCTGCTCACTGAAATCGAGATTTTGAGAGATGTTTTATAATTACAAAGTTCGAACTGACATTTTGGTGATTAGACATATAAATAAAACAAACCAAAATATAAACAAAAAAAAAAAAACCCAAAGAAATTTTTTAAGGACGTGACCCCCTTAACAAATTTACAATTTTGAAAACTTTAAAAGATATATCATTTATAGCTTAGCAAATTATAAAATTTAAAAATCTCGAAATAACTCAAAATGGCATTAAACCTTAATTCTCAGTTCAAACCTCCGATAATAAACTTGAAGAACAGTAGGGTTTTATGAATGACAAACTTTTCAGTAAATTATTTATGCTTTTATCGAGAAACCTAAGTTTTTAATAAAACAAAAAGAAAAATTAAAAAAAAAAAAAAAAAAAAAAAAAAAACTTTCTGTTTAAATTACTACGAATTTCAAGAAAAAAAATAATTAAAATTAATTATGAACCAAAAAAAATAGGGTAACAGAATGAGGATTTAGCATCTACATGTAGATTGTATATTAAGTTGACATTACTGTTTACTCATTTGACAGAGTTGCGCTACTCGAGGGAAGCAAAGACTAAGAGAGACAATAGCTTGTAAGGATCCAGCTTTTAATGATGCACGCATAATAGCTGGGTCAATAAACTCTCAATCATGGGCGTGATTGGCAGTGCTGTTGTTTATGTGGATATTATATATTTACAATAAACGGGATGGTTAAAGTATTCTGCCACCACATCCTCAACATGCAGTTATTCCATAAAGGCTGTCGAATTCATTGGTGGTGGCCACAATACAAAATGTTTTAAACTAACAAATTTTATCGGACATTAGACATGTGTTACAATACAAAATCTTCATGGGTGAGAGTGTGAACCCACAGACCATGTCATATAGACCACACTTGTACTAGGCCTAAAGATCGGACCACATACCCTTTAATTGGGAATCCAACTTCAAATAAGATATCCCATAGTTATTAACTGGAAAGCTAACTGGCAATTTTTGTTGCTGCGGCAGTCCACCTCTGTGTACTATCACGCGCTCCGTAAGACTTACTCTTGTAAGCTCAAATGAAACACCAGGCTTTTAAAATGGGGTGCTAGAGGATGGAAGCACCCATCAACAACAATAACCCCGGCCAAATGAGATTGATCGATAAGGGTGATGAGTAAGAAGGCCAATTGATGACCGGTGTTTAATTCGTGAAGTTATTGATTTCTAGGTGTATTTTCTTAATTTTCACACAACATATTAATCATTAAATTTGAACTGGAACCGCTAGTGTATGACGGATATTTTAACTGAGCTGCGTGAATTATGTTAGATAATTGGGTCTGGGCAACAGTTTGTGCACTGTTCGTCTCGTCTCGACCCTGCGGGTCTCGACGAACAGTGCACAAACTGATGCCCAGACCCAATTATCTAACATAATTCATTTAGCTACGTCAATTATCCTTTACATATCCAACATGCATTTCGTTCTTTAGATTTAGAAAGTCGCCAGAAATTTGGAAGGGACTTTGCCATTCCTGAATTTCCTGGCAAGATGCCGCTAATCCAAAAGGCGGAAGACCTCTTTACGTGTCGGTTAATAATAGACGGAATCATATGATTAGAATATATTAAGTCTAGGAATTCGCCTATTGATCTGTTGGTTTCGTCTTTTAATAGATCATATTATAGTCACCAATTAGATAACAAACTTTATTTTCTTTGCTTAAATTTGTAAAACTTGGTCTAGGTCAGTGTTGAAACCATCAATTGATGTGTGCGCTCTGTAGATTACACCAATCAAGATGTTTCGATTTTATTGTTATCGATCTCAATGAAACACATTTCATATTAGAATTTGCTTTACATAAGTCCTTTCTTAACTTATATTTCACATCATTTTTTATGAAAAGACAAACACCGCCTGACTTTCGATCAACTCTGTTAACATATTCAAAGTTATAGTCTGGTATTTGAACATAATCAAAAGGCTTATCTTTCATCTGAGTTTCCGTTAGTGCAATAACTGTAAATTTGTGATCAATAGTTTTCAGGCACTGCATTAATTTTTCAAAATATTTGTCCATAGAACTTTATAAGGTTTTTTATAGAACCATAGAATTGCTTAGGGTGAAAAATACAGGACAAAAAGGGTTCTATGTTGAACCTTTATTTCTTAGAGTATCTTTATTCCACTCTAATGCACGCAGTCGTAATACTGACATTGTTAAAAGGGGGATGGCCAAAGAAGCCTGTTGACAACCCCAAGAACTACTGCCCAATATCACTACTGTGTGTTTCCTTCAAACTCCTTGAGAAGCTGACCCTGTTCCGGCTGGAGCCAGTCGTCGAATCCCATCTGCCTGACGAACAAGCAGGATTTCGCCGTGGCCGGAGCACTATCCATAAAATTGTAAAACTCACAAATGATATTGAGGAGAACTTTGAAAAGCGTCGTAAGGCAGGCGTCATCTTAGTGGACCTTACTGCAGCATATGACACCGTGTGGCACCAGGGCTTGACACTCAAGCTTCTTATGACCATCCCGGATCGCCACCTTGTACAATTCATATGTAACACGCTTTCAAACCGTAGCTTTGTTCTTAAGACCAGTGATGGGCAGAGCAGTCGACTGCGTCGTCTGAGGAACGGAGTCCCACAAGGATCAGTATTGGCTCCCATGCTGTTACCTCAAACAACATCTAGACATGGCTACGCCGACGATCTTGCCCTCCTTCACTCGGACAGAAGCTGGACTGAAGTAGAAAGTACACTTACTGCAGATATGGCCCTACTGGCAGCTTATCTCAAGACCTGGAGACTCAAGATGAGTAAGCCAAGACCACCACTACTGCCTTCCATATCAACACCAAAGAGGCTCATCGCCAGCTTCAAATCAACCTCAATGAAGGGCCTCTGCCATACAATCCTACACCAACTTATCTGGGAGTGAAGCTTAATCGGCAGCTTACTTATCGGCAGCATTTCGAGTCAGTACGTGCAAAGGTATCTTCGAGGAATAACCTCCTGTGCCGCCTTGCTGGATCCTCATGGGGTGCTAGTCCATCCGCTCTACGCACCACCGCCCTGGCTCTGGTCTACAGCGCTGTGAATATGCCGCCCCAGCATGGTGCAATAGCTCTCACACAAAAAGCTGGACACAGTACTCAACGAGACCACGAGAACCATTACTGGCTGCCTCCATCCCACTCCATCTGAATTTCTACCAGTGCTTTCAAGCATTGCACCTGCAGTGCTTCAAGCACCATCTGGATAATACTGTAAAAGAATCACACCAGGTCGGCAGACAGAAACTGCGCTCTCGTTGACCTTTCTGTCGTCACGCTGCTAAACTCTCCAGCTCCCCATTCAACATCTTACAGACATGGAGCACCACCTGGATAGATACCCCAAGATCAGACCAATTTACTATCACACCTATGACAGAACTCCCACCTGGTAGCAATCTTCCACGTAAGGAATGGGTCACCTTGAACAGGATTCGCACAGGAGTCGGTCGTTTCAACGTTTCAACAGCAATAAACACTGATGGGGCTGCGACCATTCTCAATGAGTGCCCTACCTTTCGTCCACCGGTGGATATAGACTTCTCAACCCCAACCAATCAACAGTGAGCTGGCTCCACCAAATTCAACACATTTAGCTGCTGCCTCATATACGCAAGAAGAACACTGTAAACACAATGTTGAGAAAGTGAAGGCAAGGTGGTGTTTAGGTGTTTAATGTTCAGCAATTGAACACTGTGTTTAGAAATTAAATACACGGTGTTTAGAAATTAAACATTTGGTGTTTAGAAATTAAACAGTTGGTGTTTAGATATTTGACATGTTTAGAGAGTAAACGCTTCTAAACGTTTTAAAAACGTTTAATCTCTAAACATGTCAAATATCTAAACACCAACTGTTTAATTTCTAAACACCATGTGTTTAATTTCTAAACACCATGTGTTTAATTTCTAAACACAAAGTGTTTAATTACTAAACACAAACCCTCTTAACACCACCTTGCCTTCACTTTCTAACACTGTTTTTACAGTGAACGGTAAATAGCACAGCGGTCTTTTCGACTTTCGAGACTGCGTTCGTCAGCCCAAAGCATAAATCCATATCATCCATATTACTCCGTTAAGCGAAAAGCCCCCCCGCCTAGGTCTGGCTCCTGTGCAACGTAGTGCTGGATTATTGGGTCTGGAGCTTGACTGGTTCAAGTCTTATCTTGCAGAAAGAAAACAAGTAACTAAAATAGGGAATACATTCTCTGAAATGGCACATGGTGTTCCACAGGGTTCAATCTTAGGCCCGCTTCTATTCACGTGTGGGTACATCAAATAGCCTACCTGCATGTGTCTCAGATTGCAAGATCAATTTATATGTTGATGACACTGCGGTTTTTTTGTGCAGGAAACACTGTTGAAGAAATCACTATCAAATAACAGTGATCTTAATAAAATTGCAACGTGGCTAGAAGAGAGTAAATTGACCCTGAATGCCTCCAAAACAAAAGCTATGCTCTTTGGAAAGCACACGAAAATCAGAAAAGCCCACAATCTGAGCTTATGCTTCAGAAATACTCCATTAGAAACAGTGCAGAGTTTTAAGTATTTAGGTCTTCAGTTTGATTCAAATTTAAAATGGAATTGTCATATTAACCACGTAACAACTACTGTGGCAAAATATATTGGTCTTATACAGAATTAGAAAATATCTCACAACTGAACGTCTCACTACTATCCACAAATCCCTCATACTTCCAAGGATTGATTATTGTGACATTGTTTGGGGGGAATTGCAGTAAAACCTTGAGTGATAGGATTGAGCGCCTTCAGATTCGATCAGCAAGAGCTATTCTTAGGGTTCCTGTCAGAACAAGCTCCAATTACCTTCGCCTGAAAATTGGCTGGGAACCTTTGGCAAAGCGCACGGACTATCACCTAAGTGTGTCTGTTTACAAATGTCTGCCAGGGATGGTTCCATTATCCCATCCATTTTACTTTGGTTAGGGAAGCCCACAACATTGAACATTCGCAAACGGTAGTTGGGTCATTTGGAGTAATTTCGTGACCGTGGAGAGCAGAGCTTCATTCCTCAGTGGATTTGTCTTCTATGAAGGTTAATGACCTCTATTGATCTCCGAATTTTAAAAATATGTTAGACGGTGCAAAATGTTTTTGTTGCAGGATAGAAATCGGAGCAATATTTAGGATTTAACCTTTCGTGATGACCTTTGACAATTTTTGCCTTATATCTCCATAATCATAAGTTATAAGTAGTACAAACTATACCTTTTTAGCGGATAGCATCAGAACGGTATATTTACATATAAGAGTTATATTTGTTTAGTTCTCCAAGCAGACAAGGATGAATATTGAATTAATCTTTTCTTGGAGATGGCAAATGCACACAAGTTTGGGTTTGCTTTTCAACACTTGTGTGCGCTGGCCACCTAACCGCTCAGTTGGCAAGAGCGCCATGCAAGTAATACGGAGGCCCGGTACGGAGGTTGCCGGTTCAAGTCAGGCCAAGCGCACATGTATTTTTTTTTCTGAACCTTCCCTCAAGATTTCGATTTTACTTCTTAAACCAATAACAAAGTTTAGATTTGGGATTTCTTGGCTGCCACCGCGGGGAGGCACGTTCATCACAAAGTGCGCCATCTCTCTGTTCTGATGCTTTGTGCTCTGTTCTGAAATGGATGAAGGAACTGTGATGAAATGACGTACCCCTGTCCCTTCCATGATTATCTTCCAACGTTCACACCACTGACCTCTAGGCTTTAGATAAAGGGTGTAAAGCAGACCATTCGCGAATATAATAGTCCTCTGGAGCTGTGTTGAGCTTGCTAGTTTCTGACCATGTCGAGCCGCAGGAGAGACATGTCAGAAACTAGCAAGCGAAACACAGCTCCAGAGGACTATTATATTCGCGAATAGTCTGTTTTAAAGGTGGGTGTTCCGATTTATGTGTATCTTGTTCTCCACTTGATATGAGAGCCTGGCACCTGCATACACTTACCATCAAGTATCGTGGGAAACGAACTTGCGGTTTTGTTAATAGAAGCGATAATGCACATTGCAAGGTCCTATTCACTACTGTGCTAATATCGATGGTTAACCACTAACCACTTTTTGTTTATATCTTTGCAAAGAAGTGGATTTGGAAGCTGAAATTTCAGGACGGTAATGAGAAAAATACGGCCTTTCATCTGATATCAAAATTTATACTACTTCCGGTTAAATCAGGGGCTCCCAGAGGCGATCGGAAGAAGCACCTTTAAGCCGTTTATCTTGCATATACGTCGTGCAAAGAATTTAATGCGATTTTTTCTAACGATTCAGTATCAGTTTGGATACATATTGTTTACAATTTTAACATTTATAGGAACATAAGCTTATCTATTTTCTTTAAATAAAACCACCAGATGCCCTTACTATATTCGCATGTGTCTATCAGCAAGAAACAGTCCAGCGCGTGGAGCGGTTAATCTACCGAAGGCATTCGGTCTTTGGGCATTCAGCTTTATGTATTGTATTGAACACAAAAGGCATCAAAGCGTTCAGTATTACTCACAGCAACACCACAAGATTTATATAAATGAATGAGTAGAGATGTGAAAAGCAAAAGAGAAATGAAGTATTCCAAAAATTTTTTTTTTTTTTTTTTTTTATCACGAGAAGTCAACTGTGTACGTATGCAAGAAAACTGGGCCACGCGCACGTCCGTTCCACGATGACGATCATGACGCGTATCGCGTACCGCGTATTTGTTACTCGGACGTCACTTCTGGGTCAAGCTTGCCAGCGCGATAATCACTTTCATTTTGGAATTTCCTTTGAAAGCTTGTCCAAAACACATGATATTATCCCCAATTTTTATCAAATATACGGTTTCTCAATTACTGCTTCATGCAGATATTACATTGATACCAATACATAATATGAATGAAACCATTTTTTGGTGGTATTATAAGTATGTTTAAAGCATGTCCATGGACCTTTAAATAAAACCACCAGATGCCCTTACTATATTCGCATGTGTCTATCAGCAAGAAACAGTCCAGCGCGTGGAGCGGTTAATCTACCGAAGGCATTCGGTCTTTGGGCATTCAGCTTTATGTATTGTATTGAACACAAAAGGCATCAAAGCGTTCAGTATTACTCACAGCAACACCACAAGATTTATATAAATGAATGAGTAGAGATGTGAAAAGCAAAAGAGAAATGAAGTATTCCAAAAATACATTCGCAGCGACATGATAATTTAACGTGTGTCTGTTTAATAATTATGTAACATCTCTTTAGTAATAAACTTATATTTATTATATGCATAATCCACGCTCATCGGTGGTATCCCTAACATTGTATTCAGACTATGACTCAAGAATATTGACAGTATTATGTCTCTGGATTTCACCTTGACCCATAGAAACGGCATTCTGTATAAACACCACAACTTTCATATTTTGAATATAGTCCTGCTTACGCCACACTAATAACAAGCAATCGCTGTGGCATTCAGCCTGACATTAGGTTTGTCTAGTTACGATCATGTCAGGTGTCCTTAATGCGATTAAAATTTAAATAATCCCTCCCCAAAAACAATGGCAGACGGTGTAAAACACCGATTCCTATAAAATTCCGGAAGAAACCCATTCTTTCAGTTTACCCTGCTTTCTGCCCTTCGCAATATGGCGGGAAACAATGCATACACCAGCTGGTGCACATATTCCACACAGATGTTCTATTGTTATACAAAATTCCTTTAAAATAGATAATCATTGAGTGGACGGCATATATTAAGCTATATACCAATAGAAAGCTTACTTTATCGCGATTTTATATGTAACTGTCATATTTATGCTACTCCCGATTTGGTTACA
>JAMKCH010011808.1:0-29668 GCA_023653785.1 Ophioderma brevispina | reverse complement strand
TTGGTTGTTTACAGGGATAAACAGGCTATCAGAAGATTTTTATTTGGAGACTTTTGGACTATGGGTTCAGAAACTGTCAATTTTGCAGAGAGACCTAAAAATGTGTCACTTATAGCCATACAATGCGGAGAGACTGACACCAACGTATACCATAACTCATTAAGGCAAAGACAATTACTCATGCAATTTCAGTTCAATTTCTTCCTGACAAAAACATATGAGTTTGAAAAAACAGTCTATTATGTAACATAATTATAAATAAAGTATCTTCAACAAATTAAATTACCATTGTTCAATCATAAAGAGGCTGTTAATGAAAAGCACTCCATATCAATATCTCAGTTCATGAACATAATGGAACTGCTCAGAGATTTTTGTTTTACATCTCTAAGGTAATTATTTTGCACAAATACAGTATACTCAGCATTCATAAATTGTGAGAAGAACTAAAGCTGAAGTTTTCAGTAAATAAATTGGAATTAAAACTTAAAATTCAATTACAAATTCAATACAAAACCTTCTGTGGTTTGACTCCCAAGTTTCGTTGTAGGTTAAAACCATGAAATTTTGCTGATCCAAAGTAATCTGTGGTCTTAACACCAGCTATTTTGACTTTCTTATTTGGGAAATTGAACATTTTTTCACTCAGCATTTTCTTTTGTAATCTCTGGGATATTAATTTTATAATCCTGCAATGCAATTATTCTCCCACATTCTATTGTTTGACAATAATCTGGCATTAATGCTTTTACTCAAATCACTTCTGAAGACCATGTTACTCTATGTAAATGATGCATCTTTGTTTGGCTCAAAATCGGCCAACCAGGATTTTTAAGTCTCTCAGCAAAATAGGCATAACTTCTTCCTCCAAAGTCCAAATGACACCAAATAAAAGTTACTTTTGGCATATAAATACATGTACTAATCACTGTGTGAAATAACTAAGCTCAAATCAAAGTCCTTAAAAATCACAACTTTGTTATAAAATTCTGGATCCCAAATTTTTGTGTTGCACAATATCCTATGGCACTATTATACTGTGCATAAATTTGTACTTATATATGTGAAAAAAATGTGAAAACAGAAGATCTGATTCATATCTAACTTTGGAATTAAGCATTTTAGGTGACTGTCTTTAGTTCTAGATATTTATTTTTATTTACTACCCAAAATATTAGCTTAGCCTTTAAGTAATGTAAAGTAAATAGGCAGCAGAACAGCAGAAGGGTTGAGGGCAGGTGAATATGTACCCCTTATGTCCCCTTAAATGTTGTGACCGTCTCTGCACCCTATAAAATTTGTGAAGAGCCCATTGGATATGTGTAGAGAAGTTTAGAGTATTGGCGCCCTACCCCCCCCCCCAAAAAGTAAATGCTTCCACTGCTGCTGTGTCAAAGCAATGCACATGCAAAAACCTCAGTTTGGGCCAAATTTGAGGGCACCCTATTTGCAAAATGTGCCATTAGTGCCCCTTTAATGAGCCACATGTGATTTGGCCTATTTATCACTTTGGTGGTAGGTGACACTAAGGGACAGTCATAACATAATTGTATACCCTTGAATACAATTATTATTTAGGCTACACAACTAGTTTCAACATATGGGATATCCATTACTGACTACAAAAAAGAAAAAAAAAAGAGTTAGCAGTGTGTGGTGCTTTTTCTTTACTGTCTTTGATAATTTAAAGGTGCAACAAGAGATTTCAAGTCGTCCATATTTTTTGTAATAATAGTGATTTCATATAGATTAGACATGCAATAGATTCCCTACATTTTATTTGGCTACAGAAATAGCTTAAAATGAAAACAAAGGGTGATTTGTATATGCTTATATTTCAATAGAAAACATAGGCTGAATTTTGTATTTGCTCCTATACGAAATTAGAAATTTCACAATTTTGGTACCAAGGAAACCGTTCTCAGCTTAATCCTTTCAGATGGAGATATTTTAGATAGAAAGCTTTACACCAGTGCAAAAATCAGAATTTTCATATTTTTTAGGGACACCTGTTATTTGAAATCTCTCGTTGCACCTTTAAGAAAGACATCCATAAGTTAAAAGTATAATTGCCCTAAAAAGAAACAGTGTTTGCCTAACTTATCCACAAAGGCCTGGTTACAAGTCTGTTTTCTTCATATGTTATGTAATCATTCACCTGTTGGATGAAGTTCTGCATGCATGATCTGTTGTGTCAGCTTTGACTATAGCCTTGATAAACACTGACATATGCAAATTAAGATTGTCAGAATTCATTCCAAAATAGTTCTTTTATTTTGTTGCAAAGAGTCACAAAAGGATGTATTCTATTTATAGAGTCAGGTGGCTTGGTTTCAGTCAATAGCTAGAAACCAGGTAACTTGTAGGGCATCTATCATTCTATTATTGAATCCTGGTTTTGTGCATGTTGGGATTCCTGAACAAAGCATGAAATGAATAGAACCAATTGTTTTGCTGGTAGCAAACAAATGAATGCAGAACCAAAAATAGAATAAATAGATGAAAATAGATTACTCTTTTGCAATAGGAAGACATTAAAGGCAGACTCTGAGATTTAAAAAGATAATTTTGGTGTATTAAAATAGTCAAAAAAGTTTAAGATGAATCATTTTGATGCAGTAAACTTGACGTGCAGTACAACAGTAGCCAACAATGGGATACTCTAAACAGGGGCGGCAGAATTCAAAATTTAGGAAAAGCAGGGTTTTGCGCAACAATTAGGGTTTTTTAACCAAAATGAGTTAATTGATTTTTCGCCCCTCCTATGATTTTCCTGGCGCAGCCCCTGCTCTGTAAAATGTTATCATTTACAACAGTACTCTACTTGAAGCCAATATCACACCAGGGTGATCTTCATGCTCCAGACACTAACTTAAAATCAAATTGAGGAATCCTGTGTTGACTGTTTGCTATTTTTAAAAAAAAAAAAAAAAAAAATAAAATTTAATGAATGGAATTTTGAATTTTCAAAGATTCTAACACAGGCATAATTTTACCAATGTGCAACAGGTTCTTTAGACCAATCTTTTTTCATTGACCTTGGTGATCTCATGAGACCTTTGTCCCCATTCACAAAACATGATGGCAGACACATGTTTGTTTTGGTTGAATGCTGAGATTTTCAATCCGAATAACAACTTCCCTTTAAAGTCCTTCCACTCTTGTTTGGTCTATACTGCCTGATAAAACCTGACCTATAATAGGGCCTGGCAGATAGCCCGTGTTTAAAATGTTTTTGGCGTTTCTATTTCTTCTCTGACAAAAATAATTGAAAGCTTTTTAAAAAAGGGGGAAACTCTATCTTCCTATTTTGGCTATCAAACAGATTGTATAGAGTTTTGCTTTCGTATATGCTTCCAGACTGATGAACATCCGGAATCATAACAAAACATATGATTTGCATTAGCACCCTTACACCAGCCACCGGGTGCAGAGGCATCGCGAGCACCCAGGGGGTTTGCAAAAATTAATTTACAAAATGAGCCCTTTTTACTTATCATAGGTCCCCCTCAGGCCTCGCCCTAATGGCACCCCAAGATCCACCACCAGTGTCTTTCCAATATTTTTTTTTTTTAATTTTTATTGTACTTAACCTGGTAGTCATACAAGCCCACATAAATTAAGCCCATAAAATGCAGGAGTTTTCCGTAACCTGACCCAGCTGACAACACTTTTTTCTGACACTTATGATTCGGAAACCCTTCGCGAATAAAGCACAGGTTTTATTCCTCTTAAGTTTCCGAATTTATAAGTGAGTCAGAAAAAGGTGTTAGATGGGTCAAGGTTACGGGAACTCCCCATAAATGGAAGTGGAGGGAGGCACTTCACTCCTTTATTAGAAGCACCTTGGCAGGGGATGGCAACAGGCCATGCAGGGTATTACAATGCATGCTTTCGGTATATGCTACAGAAAGCCACTACAACACATCCAGGGCCCGATCCGCTATCTCCTCGTCCCCAGAGCCCCAGATTTGTACCGGAATGTCAACATTTTGCTATCAAAGAAGCTGCTTTTTCCTCCTTTACCCTGTGCAATCTTAGAGCCAAAGGATGTTTGGTTTGGAAGTTATGAGCGAAGATGCGCCCCCTTTTGGTCGACCATATTAATTTTATACACCAGTAACTCTATGGGTTCTTTACAAAATCATTTTTTAGTGGGCAGGTACAAAACCTTGCCCATGAAAACATGGGCCCGTTTGGCCCATTTGGCCTGAAATCAAAATGTGCTTCTTGCCATATTTGTACCCATTTTAATTTTTTGTTTTTTTTTTCAATGTCCTTTTAATTCCTCTTACCAAATTACAGCCCTCTGTGACAGATGTTAACCATTTCCAACATGTACTCTAGTAAATACTTGACAATTTATTGATGATATAAATTAAACCCTGAATTCAACAATGCCTTGTCAGATTGAAAAATGGAAACTCTTGTTTTCAAAAGAGTGTACTTGTGAGTTATCGACCTAAATTTTGTCACAGCAATGGATCATTTAGGTGAGTGTTCATGTGAGTTATCGACCTAAATTTTGTCACAAGCTATGGATCATTATGTGAATCAGTTTAATGCGTTTTTCATTGCAATACAAAAATACCATTAAGCTCTGATTATGTTAGCTGTTTATAGGCCTATGGCGGCTAGACATATTGTGGTCTCTTTATGGCAACACTAGTATGCTAAATGCTTGGTCTGCTGTTAAAACAAACTTGGTCAGAAGACCACTTACCAAAGTCTCATGGAGTGTTCACAATATCTGGTCTGTGATCATCTGGGTCAATTAAGGGGCATTCTATGAAATTTATCATAAATTTCTTCGTTTAGCTTCAAAGTTTAGCTCGCACAAACACCAGATTCTTTCACAGATGAACTTCAGAGCGGTGTTTCCAGATTTGGTCCAAATGTCAAAAATACTGTTACTGGTAAAAGGAACATGTAAAAAATGCCTTTTTGGCCTTACAACTATGGCTCCTACAAATCCTTAATTTAACTCGCCTGAAGTTATTGGGGGAGTTGTTGTAAATACGCCTCTCACAGCTCCAGTCACAATTGGTTTACTAGTCTCCTTGGCCTTTTAACTCCTCTCCGTCTTAATTGTGCATCTTTACTCTTCTGAACCCATATTGCTCCTACCATATCTACCAGCAGTGTACACCTGTTGTTTGGAAATGGTTACGGTTGCCTCCTGCTTTAGCTCAAAACCTACAGTGCAGGTGTAAGAGAAAAATAGTAGGATATGTTTATGATAGGATTCTTGAGCTAATCCTGCCACATACTTGAAGTCCCTAGAGCAGATGTGCTGCACAAACAACTTATCTTTTATTTTCAGGCCAATTGGGCCATATGGCCCATTGGCCAAGGCCATGTTTTGTACAGCCCCTGTTTAATCTCTTGCATGAAAACGGATTGAAATATCGGCGCGAACTTTCAGATTGGATTTTGTAGGAAACCAATCTTCAAGCTGAAACTTTATATTCTTAAATTGGGGGGCCATCCTCCTTTAAAATAGGTAAGTCAAATTTGACCTCCGATGATGGTCAACTATACACCAACTACATTTTAGTCAATTTTTGACTACTTTGAAGCAGTGGCGTAGCCAGGATTTTGTTGACGAGGGGGCACAGATTTGTGAATGTACCGACACATGTATTGTACCGACAAACATTTTTTCCCGGTTCGCTACGCTCGCGGTTGACCCAATTTTTTTTACCGTCGCCTCCAAATTCTGAAGACAAGGGGGGAGGGGGGAAGAAAACAAAAATATACTAATAGGGTAGTAGTATTGACCAATTAAGCAGTTATTAGTAACCAATTTTCATGAAGCTCTATCATGCGCCATGCGCTAAAAAAAAAACCAGCTTACAGCTTTTTAGGCAAGTGTACCAACGGACCGTTATGTACCGACAAAACATCTCTGTCGGGGGGCACATGCTCCCCCTGCCCCCCTCTGGCTACGCCACTGCTTTGAAGTCATTGTGTACTAATTTGTAGTCATATAAACCTGTTACATTCATAAATTACATCAAATTAGTACAAAATGACTTCGTAGTAGTCAAAAAATGACTACAAAGTGGTTGGTGTATAGTTGACCGTTCAGGGGTCAAATTTGACTACCTATTTTTAAAGACACTATCATGATTTATCCAAAAAAAAGTCAGAATATTTGAAATATGCAGTAATAGCTTAAAAGTGAAGGATAAGTCTGTAGAATTCTCATTAAGTTACTTTTTCCAACTGAAAAATTGACAGAAAAGGAAGAAAATGGCAGTGTTCCAACTTCCAAGATATGGATCTCCATTCAATTACGTGTTGTAGAAAGTGTCCGTACGAACGGCAATGACTAAAATTTCAGATTTTGTCCTTATTAGGTTGCTTCTGGTCTTATTATTTGCAAGCTTTTGCAGGATATGTTAGGATACCTGTACTTGTTACAGATATGCAAAAATCTGATTTTTGATGATTTTTTCAATTTTCAAATCACTGATAGTTTTGTATCAGTGATTTGCTAAATCAGAAAATCAAAAAAATTATCAAAAATCAGATTTTTGCTTGTCTGTAACAAGTAGGGCCTACAGGTATCCACATATCCTGAAAATGATAGGCCAGAACTGGGGAGGCACCAGGGTAAATTCGTAGGAGGGGCGAAACATCATAGAGTGGTGAGACAATACAAGATTAACTCATAGGCCTATAGGTTATAAATCCTTAATTTTTATGCATTTTATTGCTTAAAACTCATTTTTCCTGATTTGTGAATTTCTCAAGCTAGGGAGGGGACCCCCGACACTCCCCCACCCCCCTGGCACTGCCCCTGGGGCATCAACAACCTAACTACCGTTTTCCTCCTTTTCCACCAATTCTTCAGTTGGAAAAGGTAATTAACTTGTGAGAATTCTCAGTACCGACTTATTCTTAACTTTTAAGCTATTCCTGCAATTTCAAATATTTTGACTTTTTCAGATGAACCACTGGTTGCATTTTCCAGCTTTCTTTTCTAAACAATACATTATCAGTGATACACACTAACAATTCATTACAGAAACCCAAAGATGTTTCCAGAATCAGATAAAATGATTTATTCAATTATTTAAAAAAAAATTGTGGATGTTTTCTGCATACAAAAACCCAAAGATGTTTCCAGAATAAGATCAAATGATTTATTCAATTATTTTAAAGGGGCATTTCGTGATCCACAGCCTCGTCCCCCCCTGACTTACCTAAACAAAATTGAGATTTTCATATCATCTGAACCATTGTGCACCTAATCTTACATACACATTCGATCTATTAGTAATTTTGTATATTCTGTCTGTAAATGAACAGAAATTACAGCACAGTGGTCTATGTGGGCAGAGTGATTTGAACATTTGTTCATAATATCAAAATGCAACATCAGAATCAACTGAAATTTTGGAAATAACCTTTTCTTATGGATATATCTAGTCAACCATAAACCAAACTCAAGGTGCTAAAATCACAAAATGCTCCTTTCAAATTTTGTGTATGTGTACTGCATGCAGAGGCATGGGGGCTACATAGGTGTAAATCCCGGGGGGGGGGACTAGGGGTGTATACCCAATACTTTGAATAGAGTGGATGGTCAATACGATCATTCCCCCAATGTTGACGCCCGTTCATGTGTTTCTGACCAAAATAACCTAATATTTTACCATAATATATAGTTTAAAAATGGTAAATTTCTGCATTTTGTTCTAATTACAATTATATTTAACGATTTTAGCTTCTAAATGGCAATTTTTTAGCGCGCTGTGCTAGTAATAGACCTCTTCAGCAAAACCAGTTTCATTCAGAAATTTTCATCAACCTCATCCCCCCAATGTCAAACTGGGGGGCTGAGATGTCAGCCCTGCATGATGTGCATATAAGCACTTTTGGGGGAAAATGCCTCAAAAGCTTTAAATCTTTAGCCTATTTAAAGTTTGGTTTCAAGGCCTGCAAATTTCTCAAAATGTCAGTTCCACTGATGTGCCCAAGTCTGGAAATCAGGGCATGGAACATACCCCTACTTGAAAAAAGCTGTATTTGACATAGTTTCATGACATTATCATCTGAGGTCACTATTAACACCACTCTTTTTTCACTGTCACAATAAAAAGGAACCTATTGACATCAGACCAACACACTTGGTGCCGTTGAGCATCTTTTAATGATGTTTTACATCAAAACTAGGACACTACAAATACTTTGAAGACTTGACAGGACAAGGGATTTAGTTCTGGCTTTAGATATCTAAAAAACAGGATTAAAAACAGGATGGAATAACATTCTGTAAGAAGAATGTTATTCCATTTTTGTACATCTGTTTTAAATGTGTTGTAAAATCATTTTGCTTATCCTATTCACATAATTAAAAACTAGACCGAGTGTGCCTGGCACAACCAGGAACTCAAATGGTTATGCTTTGAAAATATGCCTAACTTCTTGCACAACATGGATGGCAACCAGAACAATTTGCCTAATTCTATCACTTGTTTCATGGCCCAGTGGGAGCTGGGCCAAATTAAAAGCGTATACAGGGACAGGAGGTGGCGGCCAAGAAATCCCAAATTTAGAAAAAAAAAAAAAAAAAAAAACTATGGAAAAATTCCCTAAATCAGCATTAATATGCCTGATTGATTCCTCCAAAACCACTTGATGAATGCCTTCAATTTTTACCATACGACAAGAAGACATCAATTTTGTTCTGTGAACTTTTAGTTCGTAGAAGAAACTTGGAGAAAAATGCATTTGAAAATTCAATTTTCGCGCCATTTCAAAAATCCTAGTACTGCAAGAATGTTATTTATTCAAATTTAGTCTCATTGACAGGATCTGGCTCATATAGCACCACATTTGCTCAAATTTTCTTTCCAAGACCTGATTTGTCATAGTTGATCGCACGCTTTCGTGAAATTAACGTATGGGATTCGTTTTATGGGTGTGACTTCTTGCAGCAAACCGTTTTCACACAAAATGACCGTATCATGAGCCTTTAACACCATAGAATCTATAATGTTTACTGGGTATTCCGAATTGCCGTACGTTTGGTAAGATCCGAATGTGCCGGCAAAGTAAGTGTACGCGGGCAGCCCAATCCCCACCTCCACGTGGTACCAGACGGATGGCTCAGGAGGCTTACCGGTAGGGTTGCAAAGGGGTGGAAAGTTTCCGGGAATTTTGGAAACTTTCCCGGAAACTTTCCGGGAATTTTGAAGGGCCCGGGAATATTGGGAAATTTTCAATTTTGGCATTTATTATATTTTAAAACATTTTAAAACATTTTGTCTCCAGGAATAAATTAAAAACCATGTTTGTTAAGCCTTTCTTTCAATTAAAATATGACATACTGGTACAGGCCAATTAATAAAAGACTTCTAGTTTTACAAGTAGTGTTATTTTCAGATTTTTATCAGAAACAAAGGTATCTAGTCCAAGGGGCACTCGATAGAAATCTAGCCAAAATTGTCAAGATCAAATGATCAAATGCGCATTCACAAGTACACTACCACAAAATTTTTTTTGTAAAGGTCTTGTTTCCTTGGACTACTTTTAAATACTTATTTTAAATACATTTTGTGTTAGGGACGCCTATTAATTTGCATTTGAACTTAGGCAATTTTGAATAGTTTTCTATTAAGCATCCCTTGGACAAGATATGTAGTCATTTTGAATAAACTGGAAATTTACCTCATTCAAAGTAGTGGTTTCTAAATCTGGCAAAGACTCATTTTGACCATTTATTACAAAATTTTACAAAACTTTACATGTACATATTTAATGTCATTTTGTTCAAGTGTAATTTAAATTTTAAATTTTATGATACAATATTCATCACAAAGATATTACATTCTAAAATAACAAGGAATATTAAAAAATATTAAAAGTATAAACACTTCTAATTAGTCTGCTTTTAAAATATATTAAAATGCCACCTTTTTCTTTTAATCTGGAGCAAGGCTGATTTACAAGCATATAACTTGACAAGATATGGTTTACAAACCAGTTGCAAATGAACAGGAATTCAAGTATAATTAGCACACAATAAGATTACAGCATGCCTCAGAATTTCAGGCAATTGGCCAATTTCAGATTTTCAGGGAAATCCAAATTTCAATTTTATTTATTTGTATCCTGTTTAGAGGCATTTTGGGTTGATGCAGTAAATTCGACTCAAAAATGGTCAACAAAAAAAATTGTGGAAATGTTGGATTTCCAAAAAATCTAAGCTGATTGCTGAATTTTCCACTGAAATTGTCATGTCTGTTACAGTAAGTATTCAAAACCTTTTTAAGTTAAAGTTGATTTTGAAGATATTTCTCATAATCTAAGGTGAACTCATAGGGTGGGTAGTTACAGAATACAAACTAACAAGAACAAGAGTGATAGAATAGAAAAATAAACATAGTTTTAAGTGGTTATTCCTTTTCTCAGTTTTTAAACATGCCTTGTTTTTGCTTGTTGTTCTGCTGTAGCATTTCCAAATGTAGCAGTAAGATTCTAATCTGAACAAAGGACCTTATAGTTTGTATCACACTTTCACAAAAGATTGTTTTGAAATTCCCCGAAAATTTCCTAAAATTCCTCATAAATTCCTGTTAGTTTTCCCAAAATTTTTTTTCCATGGAAATTTTCCGCCCTGAAAATTTCCCTGGAATTTTGCAACCCTACTTGACCGGTGTTGTTCCACCAGCCAGTTTAATAATCAACGAGGTATCATAGTAAATACCTCCTGGTTTCAAGGTGCATTTTCGTGATGCCCGCACCTCCTGTTTTATTTATGACACTAGAATATCGCTTGAGAAATTCTTATTCTCAAAATTTGAGCTGATCCCCAATCTTGCGTTTTGTTTATGATCAATTACTCGTTTCCCACGTCCCATAAGGCTTACTGTGCTATAATTTCTGGCCCGTTACAGACGAAATCAATTGCGAATTTCCTTACAGATGCGAACCGATTTGCACGTAAGATTGGGCACACAGTGGTTACTAAGGCTAAACGGTTCAGATGATATAAAACCTCACATGTTTTTAGGTAATTCGGGGGGACGAGGCTGTATGGAGCACGAAATGCCCCCTTTAATGCTTTGAATTATTGCATATTCCTATCAAGTTGAGCAGTTGTCCTATATTCAGCTTGGGATATGGCCGGAGATCCCTTGCGTGAACTAACGTGGAAGATTGGGTAACCAGGCTGGTACGGTTTTTGGTCAGCATAGATGGAGTACCGGTGTGAAAGCAGATATGTCCGCGGGAGCCACAGTCCGTGGCTCCATAGACATAACGGAATAAAGCGTGAAACTATGTTTGCGTAAAGAGTCAACTGAATCGATTGCCCATTGTTCAAACATTGTTCCCGGACTATGAGAACGCCCGGACACTGTCACGTTAACTTCTAAACACCGGGTGAAAGCAGATATAGTCCCCGCGGGAGCCACATCCCGGGGCTCCATAGACGATAACGGAATAAAGCGTGACAACTAATGTTGCGTGAAGAATTAACTGAATTTATTGCCCGATTGTTACCAATTTTTCCCTTCCCGGACTATGCGTCGCCGGACATATTCTACACCTGTTGAATTGTGGGTGGTTCGGCATATCTACCTAACCGGTTTGACTCACCTGGTGTAGCTCCGTAACGATCCATTTTTGTGTTTGAGATGCAGTACCAAGGGGTGAAGCCCAGTCAAAACCAGTCGTCGTCCGTGCTGGGCGCTGACCATTTGAATATTGACGCACGGAATAATTATTAGTTTGGGTGCTTGTATACACACATAATTCAATTTCGATAAACAATCCGGCAAAATACCAGGTGTTCTGGATGTTGGGTGCTATTGGGTGGTAAAAAATTTTGTCCTACCCATGGCCACACAACAATGAAATGACACGTCAGTCGTCTTGATTTAAATAAAACCCGCCTCAATAATGAATACTCTTTCATCATTCACACCTAGCGCGCATTGCATTATAAAAAAAGAGTATCTGAGCACAATGATCCAGTGCACTATTATACACCTGGCCACCTCTAACACATACATCAATTTTTATCACTACCGATTAGTGTATCATATGCAAAGCGGCACCCACAGTATTGCAAGCCGCGGAGGCAGCCTGCTTTCTATTGTGGGTACTCTATGTTTTCTTCTTCTTTTGTGGTCGGCAAAACATGCGAGACGATGAATTCTAAAGATTACGTAACCGTTTTGCCTCTCTATCTATAGACGGTTAACAAATCCTAACGTCACTTCTTTTGTTTGCCTCCAATCATTCCTGTGAATCGTTATGGCCAATAGTATTAAAACTCTTAACAGATACACTTGCCCAGTGTGTAACAGTCAGGCCGAGCTATTTCAAAATACCAGGCCCTAACCTGTTTACAAAAACAAGTGCTGTTAACTGGTCTATATAGAACCTCTTTGGCAGTACAACATACGCCTGTCTACCATTGTCTACTGATGCGAATTGAATTAAGTAATTGTATTGTAGTCTACATAGTAATGGGCGCCAGGGGGTGAAGCCCATTCAAAAAACCAGTCGTCCGTGCTGGAGCGCTTGATCATTTTGAATATTGCACAGAATAATTAGAGTTGTGGGTGCTTGTATACACACATAATGCAATTCGATACAAACATCCAGCAAAATATCATTTGATGGATGTTGGGTGCTATTGGAGTGTTAAATTGTGTCCTACCCATAGGCCACACAACGAATGAAATGACACGTCAGTCTTCTTTGATTTAAATAACCCGCCTCAATAATTACATCTTTTCACCTAATCGCGCTTGCATTATGAGAACAAAGAGTATCTGAGCACAATGATTCCATGTGCACTATATTACACCTGGCCACCTCTACCATACAAAATCAAAATTTGTATCACTAACCGATTAGGTATATGCAAAATGGCACCCACAGTATGTGGCAGAAGAAAGCGGGGCAGCTATTGATTTCTATTGTTGGTACTGCTATGTTTTCTTTGTGTGTGGCAACAACATGCGAGACGATTGCATTTCTAAGATTAACGTACGTACCGTTTTTGCCCAGTGATCACTGCTCACCTCGGAAAACTACGCCAACGAGGGCTGGCGAAGCCCGAGGTGGACACTGCTCACCTCGGAAAACTACGCCAACGAGGGCTGGCGAAGCCCGAGGTGAGCAATGATGTAATTGGCGAAAGTTTTAGTTTAAATTTACTCAATATTTTCGTAAATCCCTACATCTGCATTGAACTCTTATCTAAATTTATTTCCACATCAGCGAAACAAAGTAGCAATTATGTCTCTATCTCTTTTTCTGGTTAAGAGAAAGTTTTCCCATGTAACAACCGAATGCCCTAGAAATTCCCGTCGACTCACCCGTCTCGCATAGTCCATCTAGAAGGACCCTCGCCTCGTTCCTCCCTGTGTCCATCCCCTGTTGACCTAGCACTCCGCGCTCGGGGGCGAGGTCAGTGGGAAACCGAGAGTCCTTCTAGATGGACACATGGAACCAGCGTAGTTGCCTGAGTCCGCGTTTGTTGATCCGCACTGAAGATATTTTTAGTGCTTTGAGAAGCAAATTTATTCGTTGGATTTTTACATGAAAGAGGTAAAAAATCTGTGATTAGAGTGAGTATTCGAACTCAGATAGTCTCAGTATTTATAGAATTCCGTTTCGTGGGCCAATGCTTCAATATACCCGGGGAAGGGGGGATAAACTGCGATAAAAAAATTCTCGCAGCCTATTCATTGTACGTAATGAAATCTAAGCATTTGAAACACTTTTTCCCAGACCTCGCGCTGCGCGCTCAAGGGGTCTGTTTGAACGGACTAGTTTTGCCTCTCTATCTATATAGAACCTCTTTGATTGGCGCACATAAGGTGTGTTCTATTGGGACCATTACCCGGAAAGAGAGACGGATAAGGGATTAATTAAATGTGCTCAATAGAACTGACCTCCCTCACTATTTACCGGTAAATCAACCCGGCAAAATTTTCCTTCTCGAGGAGGAAGGAAAATAGCGGTTTCACTTACCGTAAACGCCAATAAGAAAACAACCCTCCGTTCCGCGACATGGCTCATGCAACGACGGAAATGATAATACCGCGTGATTACGATCGACAATAGGCCCTACGTGTGGACGTAAACTAGAGAGATGAGGGATATGATTCGGCGGTGCCTCCTTGATCTTACGTACATCGCTTCTCGCCGCTTGTACAACTATATGTAACATTCGACCCTTCTCTGACGTTCACGAACTTTAACCCATCTAACCCATCATTTGCCTGGAATTTTGACTGTAACATGTCAAAATTGACATCAATCCTACTATCGCAAATCCCGCCATATTTTGTTGAAAAAGTCAACCCACAATGCTTTGCGTTGACCTCAGTGTACGACCTTTTGCCGCGCAAAGTTTTATGTGGAGTTGATCGAGAGCAGCCAGGGTAGTATTTACGGTAAACAGGGCCCAATAGAAACTGACGTTATCCACCTTTTCCTTGTTCTTTCCCGGTAAGAGATTTCCCGGTAAAAGCAGGAGCTTCAATAGAAACACGCTTATAGAGACTACATAGCCATTGTGCTGAAAGCGCCCTTCAATCTAATCAACCAAACCAACTTGCCGTCAAGTAATGTTGTCTTATTCCAGAACCGTTAGAACAAAGTTGCCTCACAATTGCTTCTCGATCATACCAGTCGAACAACTTCACTTGAAATTTGCATGTCGGCACCTTCGTTTTTAAGTGTAAATTTAATATATTGCTGTACTCGTATTTAATTATATTAAAGGGATCATAATGGCATGAAAAAATTGGACATAATGACAAAAGACCCCCCCCTTCCTGAAATCATCCACAAGTTTGAAAAAACAATTTGGATGTTTACATTCTGTAAAAACAGTAAAAAACAGGAAGAGTCCGGGGGGGGGGGTTGCAGTTTGTGGCAATTTTTGGAAACAGGATGCTGACATTCCTGCTAGCATTTACCAAACTTGAAAAGCATGTTGTCATCAGCTCAGATACCATTGCTATTGTTATGTGCTAATCCATCTTTCACTTGCCAGAGCCTGAATCCAGGTCTGAATGCTTTTGAATTGTGTCGCAAACACATGCTGGATACACTGTAATTTCTGTCAGGGACCCTGTGACACCTTGCTTTCTGTCCAGAAATTGCCACAAACTGCCACCCCCCCCCCGAACTCTTCCTGTTTTGCTGTTTTTTACAGAATGTAAACCATCCAAATTCTTTCAAACTTGTGGAAGGGATTTCAAAGGGGTCCCTTTCATTTTGTCAATTTTTTTTCATGCCATTAATGTCCCTTTAAAGAGACATGAGATTTCCAGAAAGAAGCGCAACCAATTTTTCTCGAACCTAGGTTTTTTTACATATTTGGAATGCTTACCAATGTTTAGATCACAACTGAAGGAATCAGCCGAATACGCCGTCTTTATGTAATAAGATGATGATTTAGTAGTTTCTAAGTCAAAGCATGGTTTTCATGCATGAACGATTCGATATCAGGCAAGTTCAAAACAAGTTTTGCGGTTTCTTTTGCGCCTGTCCAATAAACCTTACAAACGTTCTCGGTAGGTGGTCTTCAACCGATCCAGTGGAATTTGGAGAAATTAATATCCTAAAAAATCTCCTCCTGTCACTTTGATGTATTGACATCGTGTTTAAGTTCTCTTGACTCCTCAATTATGATACATATGTCACTATCTAATTTTCAAATGATGTTGTACTTTAACTTGTGAGGGGTGTCCGAGTCTCACGCCCAGCGTTAAATGCGACACACACCCACTATTTGCTTACACACTTAAAGTGACAGGAGGAGATTTTTTAGGATACAAATTTCTCTCAAACTTCACTGGATCGTTTGTAGCTAGACCACCTACCGAGAACGTTCCCCGGAGAACGTTTCGAAGGTTTATTGGACAAACAGGTGCAAAAGGAAACCGCAAACCTTGTTTTGAACTTGCCTGCTATCGTAATCGTTCCCCATAGAAAAACCGTGCTTTGACTTTCTGTCGTGCACGACAGAAACTACTAAATCATCATCTTATTACATAAAGACGGCGTATTCAGCTTATTCACTTCTAAGTTACTTTTTTCCGACTGAAGAATTGACAGAAAAGGAAGAAAACGGCAGTGTTCAAAGCTATGATTCTCCATTCAGTTACGTGTTGTAGTAAGTGTCCGTACGGACAGTAATTACTAATATATTTCCGATTTTGTCCTTATAAGGTTGCTTCTTGCCATATCATTTGCATGATATGTTAGGGTACCTGTACTTGTTACAGACATGCGAAAATCTGATTTTGATGCTTTTTTCGATTTTCTGATTTAGCAAATCCATGATAGCTATAGTGCCTTTAAATCTAAATGACCGTTATTGGAATTTGCACTGTTTTAATTTTTCTTAAATTATCATGATATTACTAAGATCTTTGAACGAAGGTTTAAGAGCTGATTTTGTAATATCACTGAGCCAGAGACTACCAGAGTAAATGCACGTAGCAGTTCCACAAATTTCCGTTTGGAACTCACCAATGTCCCATCGTGTCCTACCCCCTGGACAAAGCATACTGTACTAAAGAGGGCTCACTTTGATGACCACCATGGTCAGGCAAGACGATGGTGGCCAAGCATCATTCAATATACGGAGCAGGCGTGGTTTTCTGTTGCTTTTAGTCCAATAATTGTATGATTTGACCCCACACAAATTGCAACAGAAACAATTTTGGTGTTAATATACTCTGAAATAGTCCAAAAATAATATATTAAAAGTCTACCAAAATCAACGTAGTGGAACATGTAGAAATAAGGGGGCAACGTTTGTACAGGGGTAAAAAATTAGAATTGTTCGAATTGATTCAAATGATGTACCAATTTATTGGGCTACTCCTAAGGTTTAAAAAAAGGTATAGTTTGCCCTATCTACGCGTTATAGTTTTAGTACAATAGGCTCATAACAGTTCAAGGTCATCCAAAAAAAAAAAAAAAAAAAAAGGTTGCTTCTTGCCATATCATTTGCATGATATGTTAGGGTACCTGTACTTGTTACAGACATGCGAAAATCTGATTTTGATGCTTTTTTCGATTTTCTGATTTAGCAAATCCATGATAGCTATAGTGCCTTTAAATCTAAATGACCGTTATTGGAATTTGCACTGTTTTAATTTTTCTTAAATTATCATGATATTACTAAGATCTTTGAACGAAGGTTTAAGAGCTGATTTTGTAATATCACTGAGCCAGAGACTACCAGAGTAAATGCACGTAGCAGTTCCACAAATTTCCGTTTGGAACTCACCAATGTCCCATCGTGTCCTACCCCCTGGACAAAGCATACTGTACTAAAGAGGGCTCACTTTGGTGACCACCATGGTCAGGCCAGACGATGGTGGCCAAGCATCATTCAATATACGGAGCAGGCGTGGTTTTCTGTTGCTTTCGTTTTCAGCGATTATTTTTATTAAACCACAATCTGGTTTAACTTGGTGTTTTGCTGTGCTATATTCTAGAGGAGCTTAGCTGCTGGCAATCTTGTGCTTGGTGACTCTTGTCTATTGTCTTCTTCTTGCGTATGAGGCAGCAGCTCAATATGGGTAGACGTAGACGGTGGAGCCAGCTCACTGTTGATTGGATGGGGTTTCGTTTGAGAAGTCTATGTCCACCGGTGGACGAAGGGTAGGGCACTCATTGAGAATGTGATCCGCAGTCTGTGATGGAAAACCACATTGGCAGGCTGGAGATGGCCGCAGCCCCCATCGGTGCATATTGCTGTTGAAGCGACCGACTCCTGTGCGAATCCGGTTTAAGGTGACCCATTCCTTGCGTGGTAGTTCTGTCATAGGTGTAATAGTGAGTTGGTCTGAGTGGGTTTGTCTATTAGTTGGGTCATTTGGGGCAATTCCGTGACCGTGGAGAGCAGAGCATCATTTCTCAGTGGATTTGCCTTCTATGAAGGTTAATTAATGAACAAATTTAGCGGGGGCGCCCCTCGAGAAAGCTGATAGCAATATGAAAATTCCTTTATAACAAGACTTACTGTTGATAGCAATGTATTTACTATATAAACAAGCTATCTACTGCTGATGCAATGTGATTTACTTTATAACGGCTATCTACTGCTGATAGCATGTGATTTACTTTATAACAAGCTATCCGCCTGATAGCAATGTGATTTACTTTATAACAAGCTATCTACAACTGATAGCAATGTGAATTACATTATAACAAGCTATCTACTACTTATAACAATGTGCAATATCATTATACAAGCTATCTACTTCGGTAGCAATGTATTTACTTTATAACAGCTATCTACTGCTGATAGCAATGTGATTTACTTTATAACAAACTATCTACTGCTGACGCATGTGATTTACTTTATACCTGCCTATCTACTGCTGATAGGCAATGTGATTTACTTTATAACAAGCATCTACTGCTGATATTATGTGATTTACATTATCACAGCTATCTACTGCTGATAGCAATGTGATTTACATTATAACAAGCTATCCTGCTGATAGCAATGTGCAATACATTATAACAAGCTATCTACTGCTGATAGCAATGTGATTTAACTTTATCAACTGCTATCTACGGCTGATAGGCGATTTATTACCTTATAACAAGCTATCTACTGCTGATAGCAATGTGATTTACTTTATAACAAGCTATCTACTGCTGATAGCATGTGATTTACATTATAACAAACTATACTGCTGATAGCATGTGCAATACATTATAACAAGCTATCTACTGCTGATAGCACTGTGGATTTACTTTATAACAGGCTATCTACTGCTGATAGCAATTATGTCCTTTATAACAAACATCTACTGCTGATATCATGTGATTTACTTTATAACATGCTATCTACTGCAGGTAGCAATGTGATGTACTTTTAGACTACTACTACTGCTGATAGTAATGTGATTTACATTATAACAAGCTATCTACTGCTGAAGCAATGTGATTTACATTATAACAAGCTATCTACTGCTGATAGCAATGTGCAATACATTTAACTAAGCTTCTACTGCTGATGCCAAATGTGATTTACTTATACGGCTATCTACTGCTGATAGCAAAATTATTTCTTAGAACAAGCTATCTACTGGTCTGATAGCAATGTGATTTACTTTATAACAACAATCTGACTGCATAGCAGGTGGTTTTACTTTATAACAAGCTGTCTACCTGCTGATAGCATGTGATTTAAAAATATTATTTTCCAATTTTATTTGAGAAAAGATTCTCACGGGAAACGTACTTTGTTTATGTTGAAGAGTAAAGGGGAATTCCGACTAGTGTTGTTTTGCAAAATGCACCTGTTATTTACATCAAGCCAAGAGATGAGTGGAATTCCCCAAGAGTAAATTTAGAAACTGAGTCAACTTGTTTATGCAATGAGATCAAAACATTTTGCAAATATTGGGGTTCCCCATGAAGTTTATTGTGAGGTGATGCAATGCAGATGATGTCATTTATGTGAAATCTGATTTGACAGTAAAACAAAAAGGGTTTGTTTATGCATGATATGATGTAATGATTATTATTCGGATAGGGATCTCGCTGTGAGTAGTTATATACTTGTCACTGGAAGGACTCATGCCAGCCCGTTTTGTTCACTTGTTCAGAAGCTGCATATGTGCAAGCTATTTTTCCCTGTCATCTTCGAGGCCAAGAGAGCTTCAGTTTTGTGGATCAAAAAGGATTCCAGTTGGTGTTCTTAAAAGTGGACATTTAATTACGACAGACGGACATTTAGGTGGTGATACTTGGATGGTGGCTGCAGAATATTAGGTCGTCGAGGGAAAACCCCGTCGTCTTTAACTGCGGACAAAATACCTCAAGGGCCATTCTTCAAAAAATTACCTTTTTGATAAAAATGAAGTTACTGGTAATTGCAAATTTTTTTCCTTTACATTATCACGTTAATGATCCTTCCAAGTGCCCTACATGATATTTTTAAGCCAGATTTCAACTCAAACACCCTCATTTGCATAAATGAACGTCTTTAATATTTTGCGATAAAAACGTGAGATTTTTACACCATTTGCTTCTAGTTTTATATTAAATAGCTTTTTCAGTTTTGTTGAAATACTGCCTAAATTTTTGCATTACTTCATTTCCAAAATTATGTGAAAAAAATACAATTTTATAGGAAATAGATAGTTATTAACAGAAAATTTTAATTGACCTTGGTATGTCACACACGTGACCAAATACAAATAAGTTTTTTATTACAGAAACCACTGTCTCAGTAATGTCATATTCATGGCAAAAGCCATGTTTATATGTAAGCCTTCCGTTATACAAATAAATGGTTTAGATCTTTCCTCTTTCAAGTTATTGATGTGGGCTAATTACTGGCACACACGTAACCGACACCCCATTTTGTATTTGAAGAATAAATTTCTGGTGTATATGAAGAATGTAGCAGTGTTAACTTTTATTATGAGTTACAATATATAGATCGGTTAAACAAGAAAAAACAATAATGTTAATAAAGACTGGTTTAAACATGATTTCCATGTGTCTTTTTTAAGTTGGGTGAAGTTGCCAAATTTAGACAAGATTGCACATTTCAACAAGTAACTCTGCATACTAGGAGTAGCATTGCCTCTTGCAAGTTATACTGATGACATTGTAAGGAAAGTGTTTGAAATAGGTGATAATAGGGAAATAACGATTTATTAATACTTCTTTTTGGTGCACATTACCCAGTCCGGGCAGCAACTTCCATTGGGATTATATCCGTCACACATCTGCTGGCAAACATCCCAATTTGGCCCAAATCCTGTTCCCTGTTGTTTGTCCCGCATTGCAAAACTAACAAGGGTTTTTGGAAGCCCTCTAAATCCAATCTAGAGGAGGATTGCCATACTTCCCAAGGGTCAATTGGTACATTCTCCATCATAAACAGTCGTTCCCACAGTCTTCATTTTTTACTTAATTTCAGTAGTACTTGTTTCGTTACATGGAGTGAAAGAAAGATATCTGCAAGAAGACTATCACTTAATGGGGGTAACCCGGTTGAAACGGGTCATTTACAGCAGTTATGTTTGTGCAGTCTTTGTACATGTAATACCATTGGATCGCTACACCCATGCACTAATTCTTTGATGTAAACAAATACACACGGAAATCTTGAATAGAGATCATGATGATGCATGATGGATTGAGGGAATATCAAAAGGTAATGAGATGGCAGATGCTGACTTGAGTGAGTTACGGAGTTTAGTTTTAGCCTTGTTTACTGAGTCCGTCAGTGTACTGACGTTCCAGTTGTTAACCGGACCAGCATACCAGGTTGAGTGACCTTTGCTACCAAGAAAGTGCTGGTGTGACCGACGGTGTTTTCCGCTTGTGTTTGTGGCTAACGTTTCATGTACATGATGCACGCATATAGCTACAAAAAGGTACAAAACAACATGAATGAAAGGCGGACCGGGAGCCACCGGGAAGATTTGAAATCCAAATCCAGTACGATTTTTTAATCTGTTGGTTGGGTTTTTTTATTATAAAAAACATGATGTCGTGGGCATCTTATGAGAAGAGTATGCCTATAATATTATGACCAAATTGTACTCTCTCTATTCACCGCGTTTTATACCGACTTGGCGTATCATAATGTAATGCAACTCGTTGCATTTATTTATATGATCTCTTACTGGCATTCATAAAAAAGTGAGTATAAATTTTGAGTTACTCAAGCTTTAAAAAATATCAGGATAAAATAATTTGTAAACTAATATTTAATTAAAATAGGTTTCTTCTATTTATGTTTTTGATTTTAACATGTAGATCATGAAAGGTGCAACTGAAGTGACTGGTCTGAGACTATGCTGAAAAATCTTAAATATTTCTATCTTAAAATCTAGTCTAAAATTAAAACGTGAATACAAATTGATGCCATAATAATGACTTTTATTTTCTTTGGTTCAAAATCGCCCCCAAACTTTCCAAATTTTTTTTAACCCCGGTTGAATGTTTTTAGGCAAAAAAAATCAAATTGTCCAATCATATTGTCAAGGGATTTTGACCTTTCCAAATATCATAGGTCCCGTTTCGGTTGTTCTAAAATCCCGATCGGGAATGTGTTGCTAAATCCCCGTTGGGAGATGTGCTCGATTTACAGTGGTCTTAATTTTGTGTTATCAGCACAATGGAGATGTCCCAGCCCCTAACCAAACCAATGTCCACACCTTGACCGTCTTTAGTGATATAAATTTGTTAATTACCTAAATAAAGTTTGCTGGTTACTTTTAATTACCACATTGTTGTAATTACAACATACCATGTCTTTCTTAAAAATAAATATAGAATGTGAGTACCTAAATATTCACAGAATTTTACAGTTGAATTTGATTCTAAAAACCCCCTTTTTTGTCTGAGGTTCACAAACGTGATCCGAACTTTATTTGCCCCTCATGACAAATAATCATCTGGCGAAAGAGGAAACATTATTTTTTGTATACGGGGGAGGTTTGGTGTACAGGTTTTTTCATTATAACAAAAAGTAATAACAGCATGGTTATATGGCAGAGCAGCATTGGGTTGAAAATCAAATTTCCCGTTTTTGGTTCACAAACGTGACCGAAAGAATGGGCCCCAGCAAGACTACGAAGATTCCTATGGATATGATACCTTGGAATATTATTTCATGCTGTCAGTTTTGAAGTCTCGTCGCTGTGAGGACAATCTTTCGTGAACTGCTGCAAAAACCTGCGTTAACCTTGGACATTTTGTAGACTCTATAAGTATATCTTAGAATTGTGTAATTTTGTTATATGTAATATTGTTTTGGACAATAACCAAATTCTTGAACCAAACTGAGTAAAAAATATTAAATCTGCTTTACTATATGAAATTCAGATCCACTTGTGCATAATGCTTCATGTTTTTTGTTTAAAGGTATTTCTGACTTTGACGTCCAAGAGACATCATACACTATCTACTGCTGATGCAATTTGATTTACTTTATAACAGGCTATCTACTGCTGATAGCAGTGTGATTTACTTTATAACAAGCTATCTACTGCTGATAGCAATGTGATTTACTTTATAAGAAGGCTATCTACGGCTGATAGCAATGGTGATTTCTTTATAGGAGAGGCTATCTACTGCTGAGCAATGTGCTTTACTTGATAACAAGCTATCACTGCGATAGCAAGGCTTTACTTTATAACAGGCTATCTACTACTGCTGATAGCAATGTGAGTTTACTTTATAACAGGCGATCCACTTGCTGAACAATGTAATTTAATAATATAATATGGACATTTCTAAAGCTCACAGACTCCTGGCCATTATCGTTACGCTGCCATCAGGAAATCGTCACATCTTTCGCCTTTTTTACTTTTTTTACTTATAACAGGCGATCTACTGCTGGATGCAATGTGATTTTAATCATAATCATAATGGACATTTCATAAAAGCGTCCGACTCCGGCCCATTATTATTACGCTTCCACCAGGCAATCGTCACAATCATTTCGCCTTTTTTACTTTTTTTATTTTATTAGAAACCTATACTCCTGCTAAATCTACTGCTGATGGCAAATGGTGATTTTACTGTTATAACAGGCTATCTACTGCTGCTAGCAATGTGATTTACTTTATATAAGATGCTATGCCTTCTACTGCTGATAGCAATGTGCTTTAACTTATAACAAGCTATCTACTGATGAAGCATGTGATTTACTTTATAACAGGCTATCTACTGCTGATAGCAATGTGATTTACTTATAACAGGCTATCCACTGCGTATAGCAATGTAATTTAATAATAATCATAATGACATTTATAAAGCGTCGACTCCGCCCAATTATTATTACGCTGCCATCAGGAATCATCACAATCATTTCGTCGCCTTTTTTACTTTTTTTACTGTATAACAGGGCTCTCGACTGCTGATAGCAATGTGATTTAATAATAATAATCATGGAATTTATCAAGCGTCAGACTTCCCGGCCCCAATTATTATTACGCTGCAATCAGGAAATCGTCAAAACACTCATTTCGCCTGTTAATTTTTTTTTACTTTATACCAGCTATCTCTGCTGATCGCAATGTGAGTGAGTGTATAACAGGCTATCTACTGCTGCTGCTGATAGCAATGTATTTAGTTATAACAGGCTTGTCTACTGCTTTAGCAAGTGATTTTCCTTATAAAGGGCTGTTATGCTGATAGCAATGTGATTTACTTTATAACCGGCTATTTATGCTATACAATGTGATTCACTTTATAACAGGCTATATACTGCTGCTATATCCCCTTTGTACTCTCAGGTGCTACCTCCCATTTTCTCAAATGTCACTGAATGACCACCTTATTTCTATTTCCGCGCTCACAGAAAGCCCCTTTTTTAATGTTTATAACAATATTAAACTGGGTTTGACTGGTTAGAATTTTCCCGAGACGGACCCCTTTTTCAACAAAATGTGAGAGGCTCATTGATTTGAAACCACAGTTTTGCATCCTCCTCACCAAAATGACACCCTTTGTTCTGAAAGTTCCTCACGAATGGCTACGTTTCGAAAGTCCAATCCGACACATCCCGCAACTTTCATGGTGCCCCCCTCCAGGGGGTGATGAACATACGCCGCTGAGGGGGTACGTTTTGGAGTCATACACACGAACATGAGATACACCTTGGATTACGAGTCCCCCTCCCCCCGGAAAACAAAGGAAGTAACCAGTGACCAGAGGATTGTGTTTGGGATCTTGTATGACTAATTAATCGCGTGCGACTTGGATACTGTGCCTACACATACACCACAGTTGTGTGTGTAGGTATGTAGGCAAGGGATCCAAAGTCGCACGTCGATTTTGAAGATGATTCTACAAGATCCCCCACACCCAGTGGCGTAACCAGACCTTTGCAACTGGGGGGGCAGAAGGGTGCCCCAAGACATTTTTTGAGGGGTAATTTGGTTTGGGTCTTCTGCCGTAGGGACCACTGTAAAAGGTCAGTTTTCCATTTGGGGGGCAGAAGGGGGGGGGCAAGGGGTCCGTTTGGGGGGGCTCGCGTCGCGACCCCTTGCCTCCCGCTGGGTACGCCACTGACACACACACACACACACACACACACACACACACACACACCACCACACCACACAACCGTAGTCTAAGACGTTTTGTTGCAATTTTGAGAGGTTGCATTTTTTTCTTGCTATATGTGGTTCAATTTTATAACTTGTAGAATAGGTCATGGGAAACCAAAAAGTATTAGTACATTTTTTTTTACGAGGTGCAAGGGGGGGTAGACAGCAATTTCAAAATGGCCGCCATTTTGGTAAATTATTTTGCTGATTTGGACTAATATTCCAAGTTTAATTGAAGTTTAAGATTGTATTCCCTGAAAAATGTGTTGTTATTCACTTAAATATCAGTGATGGATAACAATAAAATAACATTTTGATTATCAGTTCTAGTTTGGCGCCAAAAAAATCAAAATTGCCGCCATTTTGAGGAAATATTTTGTTTTTTGAGTATATTATGGATATACTTCAATTTTTTGTCCTTGAAATTCTTATTGAATTAACGTATTTGAGTAAATTACAATACATTTAGTATTAAGTATTTGACCTCATTTTCAAATCATTGCATTCTTGCATAGGAAATTTTTGTTCGAAAATATCCGATTTTATTTTAAGTGTTCTTCTTTTCCTTACCATCGCTAACCTATCAATGTATTCAAAACCGAACGGGCAGTGCCACAGGGGGGCATGGGGCCTTTCCCTCTCAATTTTTTTCTTATTCCCCCGTTCTCCCTTCCCCCCCCCCCCCTCCAATCGAAAGAACAATGACCGACTTTTGGGCAAACGCACGAATTGGGGCCAAAATTGGTTTAAAATCTCAAAATGTTGATATTATTTTGCCTTCTCCAGAATTTAACTTTTGCCCAAACCCCAAAAAATCAATTTGCCCCTCCCCCCCCCCCCTTCCCCCAGAAAAGAGGTCTTGCACCGCCACTGGACCGACCGCCACGGGACCTGGCGTAAAATCATAATATAAACATAATTAACAACTGAAGGTCACATTTTGGCCTATAAAGCGGACATGTGCTAGACCTGCAGGCTTTCCATACTTTAAAATATTGCTTGTTTGATCGGCATTCCTCTAGCAAACTTGGCAGCCAATGCATGTGTTTGAGATGCACTGATAGGTTTGAAAATGAAAATTTTGTCACCTTTGACATGATTGGGAAGTTGAAATTGTAGATTATATTGTATTATTTAACTGATAACCTAACAAGGTTTTATGGCATCTGTGGAACCAAATCAAGCATGGGTAATTGATTCTGAGGGTATTCTGGTGTTAGGTGTTTAAACTTCAAGACCAACATAAATTCAATAAGTGCTTAAGGATTCTTACGTGTCCAACACAGTGGTATCTTCTAAATATGATCTAGCCAAGTGATCTGGCTTCTTCACTGAAATCCACAAGGTCCTTGTCTGTGCATTGTTGCTCCAACAGTTTTGCAACCCAAGAAATTTTCCATTGCTTGTGCAGTCGGCTGTTCACGACCAGAGGTAGTGTTCCGATCTGCTTCCAGGTACCCACTTCCCTGAAAAGAAACCTTAGATCGCCAATTCTGGTTTCCAATCTATTGATGACATCGTCATTCAGCCCAAGAGGAGTCCAGCTCCAGGTGGGAGATGCTCACCAGGTTCAATACCATAGATTACTTGGTTGAGAGCAAGGTCTTTCTTTCCACAAGGCGACTCTCTAACTCCTTAAGACTGTTTAAGGGGTTGGACTTTTCTTAAGAAACTCTCTCTCTCTCTGGATTGAGGCAGTAACAGCTGAGTTCTGTCTGAACATAGGGTGTTTCCATTAGATACTTGGCAACTACCTCTTTCATGCGCCTACACTACGCAGATGTCTGGTGGAGCATTGATGTCTAAGTGTTCTCCCGTGGAGGTTGGGCGTAGACCTCCTGTTATAAGCCGGCAGGAGCTTAACGCTGGATGCAAGCTTCTTGGCACATGGGGTTGTCTTTCCCATACAGAGCAGGCATACTCTGCACATTAGTAGCAGCAGGGCAAGTGCCCGTCGATCTTATGGAAGGTGAACGAGCACCCCATCTTGTGGCCAGGAGTTTGTTCAAGATGTTTTGTTGTGGAACATAACTTTACTCTTATCGCTTCTTGCATGTGGGTCTTATAAGAGAGAGAGTAATGGTCCAAGTAACTCCTAGTATACAGACAGCTGTTTGACATTTGCTTCATTCACGGTGATTGGAAAGCACAGACCTGTCTTGGATGGATTTGTACATAGGTGGTTTTTCCTCATAATAAGGAGTGAGGTCATCCAAAGCTTTGGTAGTATCTCTTTGACAACTGTAAAGTCGCATCTTGTTGTGCTCATTTCCAAGATAGTCTACATAATAGATAAAACAACATGTTCCTTCACTCCTAGGTTGGTCTTCTGTTAATAGATGTTAACAGGAGAGTTGCGAGGCACGCTCCCTTGGGTAGTCCATTTTTGAGCCAACGCCAAGCAATCCTTTGAGTAACTCAGTCAAGCCTGGCCGGAAACCTGATTGTTCTGGTATGAAGTGCTCCTCTAGGTGCGATACAGTTGAGCAGGACACGTTCCAATAGCTTGTATGGACGGGAGGCCGAGTAGTGATATTAGTTGCTAAAGCAACTTGGAAGATGTGATCTTTCCTAGCTTTTAAAGAGTGCCAATAACTGTGCTTTTCCTCCAGATTGGTGAACTTGAGAAATAAGGCAGCAATTAATGGAGGCCTCAATAACGTCACATCCTTTGCTACGTGGGGGCCAAAGTTTTCATCTGCTCAGTTGAGATGTCGTCAAGGCCTAATGCTTTTCCTTGTTGAAGTTAAGGTACACTGGGTTTTTTTCGAGTCTGCTCACTTTGAATTTGTCAGGCCTACTGATTCCTCCTGGCTTTAAGTTACGTAACACCTGTTTCCAGTTCGCCATGTTTAAGGATGAGTGAAACCATGATAGCTACTCTTTCGGTTTAGTGTGATTCTTCTTGGGCTTCTTGGTGAGCAACTTAGTTGGGTGTAACATTTTGGCGGCTGTGCGGCTTTGTTGGATCCCTTAGAATCTTCGGATTGTAGCCCATGCTTTCCTTGCTGTTATGGGTCACATCAGTGGATTCAATTAAAGGAGAACCCGTACAACGAATAATATTTAAACACTATCACTATAAAATATTATTGACCACATATCGATGGTTTTCATAAAAAACGGAATTACTCTTAACCCTAACAATGAATTATAACCTACCTGTCTGACCATGTGCTATTTAAAAATCGCGACTAATTTAACGTCTATGGCGATACCACCGGCACGTTTGCGTCATACATGCCATTGGAAATACACATTATCCAGCATCATGTTGAAGGTGTATGACGTTACTGTGCCGTCCGTAATTGCATAAACACAAATCCAGATCCCTATAACTAGCGCGAATTTCAAATAGCGCATGGGCAGACAAAATGTTTTTAATTATTTTTTGTGTTAATATAATTCCGTTTTCGCATGAATCCCTCATATGTGTTCAATAAATGTGTTTAATAGCGTATATTTTGTAAGTTATTCTTGATACCGGTTCTCCTTTAAGGTATGCCAGCTTTTTCTTGGAGATCCCTCTGACCTTTCCTCACCTTTAGCAGTTCTTAGCTGACGAAGGGTCAGCTTCAAGCATGGTAGTATATACTCTGGATATTCTTTAGCACATTCCTTGGAATGCCTGCTGTATATATTCGGTCCTACAGCCTCTGGGTATGAAATCTCCAGGCAGTATAATATTTGTTCACTATTGGGCAAAGGACACGCCGGATAGGAATGGAGGACGCCCTCTGTAGATTTCATGAAAGCAGATGAACTTGAACCATTCCGCCTTTTAAAAGGGACATGTCCAAATTTTAACGTTGGGTTGTTCGCCAGTTTTCACAAAAATCCCCCTTTACATAAATTCCACAAATGTCGGTTTTATGTAAATTATAATACAGGCTTCAATGGGGTACTGAAATTTCAAAATATGAACCCTTTCCCCCCCAGAACCCTATGCGCTTTGCCACGGATGTGCGTTATATATTAAGCTAGATATATGAGTGGCATTCTGGTCTTGGGGGGGAAAGACCCTCATTTTTGCATTTTTGTTTTTCTGGGGGCCTGAAACCTAAATGGAATTGCCATAAACACAACAACAATATACATACATACTGTACTATGCAAATCACTTGTGGTAAGGTATGCTATCTACCAGGGCTCATTCTAGCCTTTAATGTGCACATGTTAACGACAGCTGACCTTGCATATCCCTGGGGGTTATCATAAATCATACTCAAATACGGTGATGTTATGTGTTCAATCAAGGTGACTAAAGCTATTGAACTGTGCCATGGTAATTGGTGTGTTTATTAGCTCAATCCTAGCTAGCTTGCCATGATATAAATAGCGCGGTCATGGATCATTGTGTTGTAATTCCAGAGTCTGCTTTGTGTGAAGGACAGTTATATATCCAAATCTCAGTACATAAGCAATGGTATTTGGGTATTGTTCTTAAGGGCTGCCTCTTGTAGCTCTTTGTAGCTTATAAAAGGACAAAAGGCCATGTATTACGTCACTTACAAGCTCTCATAAACAAAGGGCCAGCTATGCAACATCTTCCTTTTTCTTCATTTAAGTAATAA
>JAMKCH010011807.1:0-27930 GCA_023653785.1 Ophioderma brevispina | reverse complement strand
GCGTGTATGTTTCAACTTTGAGTCATATCAACTCTTAGATAGTTGCTCTTATATTGTTTGAAAACTTTTCTATGAGTAAAAAACTAAAACCTTTTTGAGGTTATTGATTGCAGTTTGCCGGCAAAACTTCTGACGGTGTTTGATTTCAATTTCAAATTTGGCCATTTTCCTGATTTTCAAAGTGGTATTTATTGAAACTGCAGAATGAGAAATTTTCTTATGTTAAACATCTTTCGTTATGGTAATTAAAAGGAAAATAATTTCCTGTATCACTCACTAACTTACGTGTACTCGGTTCATTAAATTTTTATACCATACTCATGTATTTTAAAAATTGAGATGGTCTGAAAATGATGTGAATGATAATTTTTCTGCATTGTACTCAAAATCACATTACTGTTAATTGCGCTTATTTAGTAAACACAGAGCAATGATAAGTTTTAATGGACATTATTAATTAACTAAGTTGGCTGGACTAAAAAATAATATCGTAGAGTATGTGGGAAATATAGGAACGAAAAGGAAAAACGAAAAAATTTGGATGTAGTATGTTTTAACATATGCTTATTGATCTTAAAACTCGTCCACCTAAGGGGGTGGTTACCACCCTCCCCCTTCAGTTTTTTCCCCGGCTGCTAAACCAACACCCCCTTTTTTGGTGTCCCAAATTAATTTAATGTATTGTCTTAGACTAATTCCGCTCCTTTTCCAATTAGTACCAACATGCCTAGCCATTACGTCACAATGACGTCATAAAGTTTGGCATGGCACAAAAAAGCCATAGTGTGAATAGGGTCACCAATTTCATTCTTCGCCAAAAGATTGGAATCTCACATTTTTCATGAGTGAAATGACTAGTTTTATATAATGAGTGCATTTTTAGTGCTATACGAGGTGTTTGGGTGGCTAAATGCGAAATAGCAATTTTCCCACTTATATTTCAATATTTTCGCACTTTCCTCCTCAACATATGACCGTCATAGTGAGTTTTTTCATAATGGGGATGTTGTACTTATTTTGTACAAATGTAAAGAAGAAACGCTAAAGCTATATCCTTTGGTCCAAATTTACAGGAATCGATGTTCAGTAAAACGGAATTCACTGGGGATGGTAACCACCACAACCCCCTTCGGGAGTTTGTTTAAAAAAATGGCTCGGTAGACGAGGGTTAATTTGGCTGTACATTAATCATGTAAGTAACTTTTTAACAGGTAAGGCCTATCTAAATAGGATAAACCTGGCAACCCTCTGATATGACCCCAAATACCTAATAACCCACTATACTAAGCTACCATAAAGGAATATATAAGAAATTGAATTTATTTATTGTACATATTTTCCTTTCAAATTAATATATTGTCAATTAAAATGGCCAAATATCATACAAAACGTTGAACGGGTTTCAACAAGAGGTTTTTGAACTTCTATAAAAAATTGAAGGAAAAGAGTGTTAACTACATTAGTGCTTGTTTAATGTTCTTTTACTTTGATTACAACTTACACCATCAACAATCAATTAATTTGCATCACAGGTGAAAAACTGAGTAAATGTTAACTATTTTTTGAACCATTTAACCCGTAACTTAATATATGTTTGTGCTATCATTCTCAAATGAAATAAGGGTGCTTGTGAAATTATTCTCATGAAACGTATAGTTGCATCATTTACAAAATAAAAGAACTTTTAACTATTATGTCTAAAAACATAAAAAAATAAAATAAAACGCACCTTGCGCGATTCACAACTGACAAACGTAGGCTCCTTTTTGGCGTGCTCAATCGCCCGGATCGTCCGTTCACGCTTAGAAATAAAGGTTCAACATAAGAACCCTTTTGGTCCTGTATTTTCACCCTAAGCAATGCTAAGGTTCTATACCATGACCTTAAAAAGTTCTATGGAGAACCTTCCAAATTTAAATAGGCCTAGGACAATATTCTTTTGTATGTTTCACATATATTTTGAAAGGTTTATCAACATGAAAGGCGGTGATAACCCTTTGGTTCCAAAATCATTCCATGGCTGCTCCCAACAATCTTTTTTTTCTGTTATAACCAAACCTGTGGCCGTCCTCCAGAAGGGTTGCTTTATGAACATGCATTTAAGTGTCCTAAGTTTTAAGATTCTACAAATAACCATTTTTCTTTCTCTCTTGGCTATAGAACCTTTTTTGGTCTATTAAGAACCCCCGTGAAGATTCGTTATAGAATCAAAAAAGGTAATGTATCCAAGAAATGGTTCTTTATATAACCTTAAACTCTAGGACCCTAAAACAAAGCACCATTCAGAGGTTCTTGGTATAGGAAACAGAAACAAATGATTATTATATGGCCACCAAACTAAGTTTTAGGACCCAAAGGTCCATCACTGCCCTTTTCATTGCTTAACTTTTCACAAAATATATGTCAAACACATGCAAAAGAATACTCCTATGCCTATTTAAATTTTTGCAGGTTTCTTCATAGAACTTTTTTAAGGTTCTTTATAGAACCTTAGCAGTGCTTATAAAGTGAAAAATACAGGACAAAAATTGTTCTACTGTTGAACCTTTATTTCTGAGAGATATGTAGTCAGACCTCTTACAATCTACGTCTAGTAAAGACACATGCGGCTAAAATGCATATTTTTGTTTAATACCACTACTACATGCATCTTGTATTTACTAACTAACGTGTCGCGTTAAAAAAAAAAATTACAGTGCCTTCAATCCATTTACAAAAAAATCAGAACAAGACAATACTTGACCGTCCTTAAAAATATGTCAAAATACTTTTTTTTGTCCTATTTTTCGAGCCTATTACGACTAATTATATAGAGAGGCTCCTATTTGTAACTTTGAATTATCTCAACATTGTTATACACTATTTTGGATTCTCAATTATACTTTATTTACAAAAACGAAAATACTGAATCTAGCCTATAGGAAATACTGTCACATTTCTGTCCAACAAATCTATCCCATAAACTACAAGCTTTTAATAGTTTATTTTATTAATTTAAACACTGAATTTTACAGTGATCAACCGTAAATTTTTGGTTGACATTTTGGATATGCCCTACTAGCCTACTAAGTACTTTTTATTCTCTACACATTCACAATCTCTGTAATAACTCGCCAAAATATATTTTTAATTGTTTGATTGAATCATTTTGTGCAGTATACTGTAATTTTCACAGTATTTTATTTCGGAGAATTGCTGTCAGTAAATACTGGAAAATTATGATACTTTGAGTTGGCAAAATCGTGTCATCAGCTTCACACATGTATAATATAACTTCGATTCGACAGAACTTCTATAGCCACCCCCGCCCTGTGGTTGATAAGCGAGGGTGAATCTCGCAATATCCCATTGATCGATAGAGTCACTTAATAACTGCCGTGCGGTGGTTTTCAGGTACAACAAACAGACGGATGCAGATTGGCCTGTGTTGGAAGACTTTCATTTGGCTGTTTGGGTATGATTTCCAAAAGTGAAAATCTATTATATCTACAAATTGAATGTTATTTTGGCTCAATATTTGGTATAATGAAAAGCGCTCGTGATATAGTATCAAAATATGCCAAAAACTCAATTTTTTCCAATGGTCGATTGGCCTGTTTTGAAGACTCGTGACCGATATGTACATATTATAGTAGTTTTTCTATTTTTGCCCTCCCACCTCCCCACCCCCCCCGCCCCCCGAAATAACCTCCTATTTTGGATGCGTTTCAGATTCTTGTCTTTTTACCTAACATCTTCTTATTCTCATAAAATTCTGATCTAGGAAAAACCACATGAGATAAACCTCTTTCCAGGTGATACCTAGTCTCATTTTTAGCTCATTCTTTTTTTCGCTCATAACCCCAAACCAGACATTCTTTAGCCCTAAGATTACAGTGTAAATGAGAAAAATAGATAGCTCCAGAAATTTTCACGCACTTCCGGTAAAATCTGGGGCCCTAAAGGCCACGAGCTTTTAGGCGATCGGACCAAGACCTTTAATTATAGGTGTATTTGTTTCCTAAAGAAATACAACGGGTCCAGTTTAACTTTAAGTGCATTAAAAGCTATATCGGGCATGGAATAAGGTTTGGAGATTTTTGACCGTTTTGATCGAGCAAGCTTTCCCTTTCTAATGCATTTGTACAGAATCAAGGGTCTTAGCTAAAGTGATTAAAACAGTTTATATGTATATATGTTTTAGTTTACCAAAATAGACATCTATATCCAATCCAATTGCTAGAGTCTCTTTAAAGAATCATTTCGTGATTCACACCTCATTTTATTAATAATTGACACATTTTGAGTTGAATTCCGTTTTTTTTTTTTTTGATGAGCAATGGTTGGTTTCCCACGGTCCCACGGCCACTGTGTTGTAATTCTTGGCCGCCTACCTGTACAGCATATACAAAATTGCAATTGCGAACTTGGGCCATTCTTCGGTCACTTTGTGACCAAACCGGGGCGATTTAACTTTAAGTCCCATGCTGTATTGTCAAAGTAACCAATCTGTTATTACTTTTTAACATTATTAATAACCTTCAGTCCAACCTAACCAAATATAATGTTTCCAGTTTTGGAGATTGGGTTATTTTTGTAATAGTTTTTTTTTTTTTTTAAAGTTTGGTCCCGTGTGTGACTTTCTGATGGTCACAACGTGTACCGAACTTTTTTCCCCAATGACAAATAAACCATACAAGTGAGAAAATGTGGATATATTTTTTTTTTTGGTTAGCTTAGACTCAACGTTATTAATAATGTAAAAATATAACGATTGGTTATGTTGACAAACAGCATTGGGTGAAAGTAAAAAATCGCCGGTTTTGGTCACCAACTTGGACCGAAGAATGGCCTCACTTTACAGATACGACAGAATGTGCACGTAAGATAAGGTACATTGGATTACTGAGGCGAAAACGTTCAGGTGATATAGAACTCAATGTTTTGATTTGTCATGGGGACGCGGGGTTGAGGAAAACACGAACAGACCCTTTAACGAGATAATATTGAATTGGTCTTTACACACTCTCTCAGTGTTATCACATTGCTGTTTTATGGCAATGATCATTTGGAAGAACATCAGGCCTGAAGAAGCTAAATAACTTTCGATGTTGTGGAAGTTCTATTTAGTGTTATTTCATTTCATCATTCATCACCGTCATATGCACTACCATGAACTCACATATTGCTCATTTTTAACCAAAGGAATTAAGGAATAATAGTATTGCCTGTACCTGTACGTGCCTGTGCGGCAGCCATAATAGGCGCTTGGTACACGTTTACTCCAGGGAATGTATGTGTAATGTGTACTGTGCAGTGATATCTTCACTGATAACTACCATATAGAGGGAATTGTTTTGTTTTAGAAATCGCTCTAGGTGAAACCGCTGATCTTTGCAATACCGAAGGCCTAGACATTTCTGAATAGTGGTAAATCATCCAACAATATCTGTAATCTATTGCCAAATGACTACACACGGGACATTTTAATCACAACCTGTGAGAACGTGATTGTAGATTGATATAACTGATTGGCAAAAGCAAAGTAGAATTTGCACGATCTAATCGTTGAATGGATTGATAGAGGTTCAGCACTCACAATACGTCAGTTGTCGCAACCTGGTGAACATGATTTAGAGATAGCACAGACTGCTTCCGCTTGTTGGTAGTGATACCAAACTTGATCGGTGTTGTCCCCGTAGCTATAGATGCCATTAATTAGGATGTCGGGGAGGGCGTGTGTTCGTTCATATTTAAATAAGAAAAAAGTTACCATTCTGAAAAAGAGTTTCTTATCTGAATGACCCTAGGCCTGAAGATCGATATGGGTTATAAACAACAGAATTAAATTCTCCGAGTCCTAATATTAAAAAAAAGTGGAAAACATATGGCTTGCGTGTTGCTTCTATATTTAGACAAATAACCGTATTTTGTATCGCCTGCAAGAATTGCAGCAGGCACATGGGAGTACTCTGGTCGTATGTATGTGTGTTATCCGTGTTCAAAATGTTAACCCTTAATACTGCCGTAAGGGCTTCGATGATGTAAACTGGTGGACGGTGGGGGCGGGGTGGGGTGACATGTGGGTGAACCTCATGTGACCTTGGTGACCTCAGGTAACCTGTGTGCGCCTTATTCACAACCGCGCCAGCAGATGACACTCGCGTCCGTGGACCGCGATGTATTTTTTTTGTCAATTTAATACGGACTAACCGATCTTTCGGAAAGAAACTGCTACCATTACGAAGCAAGCCTTCGGCCTATAGTATTGTAACTTGTAAGATATCTATCTATGTACATTGGCCATGGCTCTAGCTTGTAGTTCTTCTACAACTAATATAGAGCTATCTGAAACGATCAAGTATACACCGCAATGTAAGAGCATTAATGGTTCAATGGTTGTTGTTAACCAGTCTACAATGGCCAAAATAATCACCGAGACACAAGATTCTGAGAACAATATGATTATACGTTCGTACTCCGAAAATTTCCTTCACAAATGATATTTTGTACAACAATGCCTTTCTAGTGATCACTTAGAGTAATAATTTTGTTTTTATTTCACAACAGTTGCACCCACACACCCTTGTAAATTTAATTTTACGTTTGAGTTTTATTACTTACCAATTATCCACGAGAATCTGCCATGGGGAACGGCGTTGCCTTTAATTATCTTAAGTCTTGAGCATTTTAAGTACCCGGGGCCCGGAACTATAAAAATATTTATCAGCAGTGGTAAAAGGCTTATTTAATAAGTTCTGACAAGTTTTAATGGAGTGTAATCAACTGATTGTAAGTGAAAATTAGTCCAAATGATAAAGCCAGGCGCGTAAAGTTTGTTTTACAAGGAATTATTCTCATAATCCTAAGAATGTTTTTGGATACACTTCTATGTGAAGGAGATAATATCATAAGTGTCCACGTAATCGGTACTGTCGTTAAGTGGAATTTCTAAGGGCTCAGCTCAGGCAAGAAACCTACTTTTGTGTCATATCATTCGCATAAAATGTTCACCTTGAAGGAAGAGTGTACACACAAAAACATTTATGCAACGAGATGAAACGAAATAACGCAAATATTTTTCCTGCAAAATAGCGAATATGACATTTGTAAATGATTGAGTTGCTGTTAACAACTAAACAGAAGAAGGCTAGTTTCAATTTAGAAGTCATAAAAAACATTTATCTGTAGGGGCTGCTACATAAACCAATCTAACCTGCCATTGATTTGTACATGGTCTGAGGAATAAGTCGGTTTTGAGGTTGTGAAGTTTGGGGCCTGCTAATTGGGTGTAAAGCTGTTATTGAATATTTCATAAATATTATGTTTCAATTCAGTACATGAGTAGGAAAAGGGATCTTAGAACTCTCAGAAATATATAGGGGGTGCTCCATTTTCAACAGTCTACACTTTAAAGCATGTGATCAACGGGTCAAGTGTTTTACAATTTTTACACTCGGACCCACTTTATCTTGTACAGTAACCGGAAAGGGGACGAGTCTATTAGTGGTCGGATCATGGATCAATTTAAACCGTTGATTTTAGGGCGTTCGCATTGTTAAACGATAGAGGTATATCGTTACGTAAATGTACGGATTTTTCTGTATTTTCGACCATAAAGCCCATTTCATCAAATTGGTAAGTAGTGAACACAGTATTTACATATCGTTTCCTAATCACGAAAGGTGGCTACTAGATAAACCTTAGGCAGAAGGGCTATATTCCAATTTTTCATAATCATACTCAGATTTAAATACGCATTGATCACTGTAACAGGCTCCAAGCGCTGTTTGCCTATTATTATTACACAGTCATTAAGACATCGTCACCATCATTTCGCTTCATCTTGGGGCTGCCTGCCAACGCACGCCTCGGCACTTAGATGTAATCTCCCCCACAACTTGACACTCCCCAGATTATCGCTTGGGTCGGCGAAGCAATTTAGACTAGTATCTTTGCCCAGTGACACAAACACGTTGGCCTCGGCGGGGCTCGAACTCACGCTTTAATGATCACGAGTCCTGCACTTTTTCCACTGGCCCACCCGCGCTCTCATACATACTAATGAGATTTTTGTTGTTGTTGTGATTGGAATAAGTTGACATGTATTGGTGTGTGTTTTTGACTGTCATTTTTCTGAAGTACAATGACAGGCAAACCTTAATATTTCAAAACATAATTTTTTTTCACACAGACATCATTACTGGTATCCAATCAACAACAGACGCATCTACCTTGTTCAAGACGCGTTAATATTTGTCAGTATTTTTTGATCATTAATCACTTAAAAATAAGCAAAAATAGATATACTGTATTTTAGTTTGTTTTAGTGTTTACGTTTTGTTTTTCGATTTGGGGTTTAAAAATAACTCAAATCTAATTGTATGATGGTATGATAACACACTCCCGCCGTCATCTACGATAATTTGGATATTTTATGTAGGTCTGACAATATTTTGGTCAATCGTTGCTATTTACAAGCTTGAGCAACATTCTTATACGAGACACCATTTTGCGTGAGAAGTTAGTAGCTTACTCTCCAAAATAGCTGTACCAAATTGAAATGCTCTCACCTTTGTGTTACACCGACATGTTGATAATTCTAAAGTCTGGTTTCAAGTCCATATTATTATTTAAACTGTCGGGGAAGAATGGACCCTGAAAGGTGCCACACGTAATAATCCATGGAACAACTCTAAGAAAAGTCTGAAATTTGCGTTGAAGATGTGTACAGATGTGACATTACGATAAAAAAATTAAAATTATCTATCATATGTAAACATTACCTTCCTTTGGTCCTTCACAATTATTGGGACTACGTTTATAGTCTGACTCAGAGATTCTGAATATAAATTTTAAATATATTAATTAAAAATAATCAAATAGAAATAAAGATAGTCACCTAGAATGCTCAATTCCAAAGTTTGAGATGAATCGGAGTTTTCGTTTTGATCAAGTAACAGTTTTGTGGGTACATAACAGTGCATAGGATACTGTGTGATCCACATTTCCCGGATCCGGATTTTTGTAAGCAAAGATGTGGATTTTTCTATGGAAGACTTCGATTTGAGCTTAGCTATTCCAACAGTGATAGTATTGGACAAGAATTATGTACATGCAAAAAACACATTTTTTTTTAAATTGAGGGCGCCCTCATCGGGAAATCTCTGAGTCAGCCTTTAAAATCTTTTGTTGATTTTACTCATGTTTATTGATTTTTTCTCTTAAAGTGCGCGGCGACTTTATCTGGGTTCTGTGGAGATGCTTGGTCACATTTGATAGTATCGTGCGTCATGAAATCTCCAAAGTTGATAATTACTTAATTTATCAACCTTTCATTCTATGGCAGATGTTGCAATAATTTACTCTACGCATATTTAAAGCAAAAATTCTAAGGTTTGTTTTACAATACTAATTTTGTGATATTGATGTATGATAATGATTTTGTAAAAGAGCGCATCTGTGCAAATACGGTCGGGGTCAACTGAAAAGGCCGCTTAGCGTTTAATTAGAATTGAAGTTACAATATTGACTTTTTATATTGTGGGAAATTATAGAAACGCTTGTAATTTGCGCTTTCAATGCTCCTGGCTGTTATCCATTTATTCCCACTGCAACACCTTGCTGATCAGATATGAAAAAAGCTAAATATCAATCAAAAAATTACTAAAATTGATTGCTTGGTTGCTTGGTCGGTTGCTTTGTTTGACCGTGTGAATTTATATGATTTCACATATTTTATCGTCATTCAGATCGAATGAACAAAAACACAATAATATCTAACGCTTTCTGAATCATAAATGTATAAACTTTGGCGGTTTAAAACCTTTAATGTCAATCATATTTTGTGACGTGCCACCGTCGAAAGAGTATCCTTACTATTGCAGTCAATACATCATTCATGTCCTAAATTTGTAGGGAGACGCTCCGTCTTTGTCACGGAAGAAGGTGATCGGATGCTGCATGTCTTACGCGCTTAAAACTACGGGGCGCGTATATAGGCCATATACAATCGTCCCATTTGGTCGTCAACATGTGAGTCTTAAGGTGAATGGGCTGAAAACGGTTAAAACTTGGCAATATCAAAAACCTATAATCTCCCCAAAGGTATTGAACACGGATTTTAGAGCAAAAGAGCGTCGCGATGGTCAGCTTAATCTTAGATACCTTTTTATGTGTACTTTGGAAGTTTGTAGAAACCAGATGCTTCGAGGTGTGGACATTGATACCCCACACGTCCTACACACTGAATATCATATGAAGATGGTGACCTGACAGTAGCCTGAATCACTGTCATAAACGATACACATATGAGAAATGTCGCACACGGTGACATTTGTTAATGTTCAGATTTGTTTATGATGTGGCGTTCATGAATTGCATCTGCATGTCTGGAATAACTTCATTTGCTCAATGCAACATCTTCTAAAGGGCGTTGATACAAGAATGACGCACATCACGTCAAAGCTCCGTTTAATTCATTGTTGTCAGCCGATGCATCGATTTTACCAGAAGCCTGGGCCGCGAAATTTCTTTCCGCAGTTAAAGGCATATATTACAGATTCATCTTTAATAAGACTTACAATTCACTTAATAACATGATATTGATCGTTTCTATTGTTTATGTATTATTGTATTACGCACGAGTCTGCCTTATTCGTAAAGATTTATATTGAATTTAAAATTCCGACATCGGCAACAAAATCCTCGCTAGTCTGTGGATGCATGTTTATTATCGCAGATTCGAACCCCACTCTGCTCAATTTTGAGAATTTTTTTGTCCGAGTTTGCGTTAAAGTGAAATAGACGTATATTGTTAAATACAAGTTAACTATAGACAAAAAATATCGCGCCGGGCTCATCGTTATTCAACGCCACATAGATAATGTCACTTCTTGCAGCTTTGGCACTCGGATCGTCAGCATTAAACTCATTAAAAAAAATCAGTGACCAGACCAGAGCGTGATTGTGGCAGTTTCTTTGAAGGAAATCATTTAACTTTACGTTGTTACATGTTCGATGCTGGGATTGCGTACCATATATACTCCTCGTGATTTCAGGAATTCTCACTTGAAACTTAAAATTCTTACCCTCAACCATCCTTTCGAAAATCTATAATAGATGAGGTTACAGTTATTAATTATTGTGAAATTATCGTTCATAAATTTGTAATAAATTCATAATTTTGGCTTGCTCAGTTAATTACATCTGAAATAAAAACAAATGTTTTGTAGCAAATAAACTAAGTTTAAATACATTATGGTGGTTTTTTGACAAGAATTAGGAAAATTATTGTGAAAAAAGTCGAATTTTGGCATTGTCATACGTTATTCCGATCTTTTTTCCATTGAGTAGAGAGCCGGTCATTGGACAAAGTGCCACTAACTCAAAGGGAAACATTATATATAGTTCTCGGATTTCTCTATTCGGATTGCAACTATAATTATACCGGAATCCAACACCATAATTACGGAACACGTATCCATTTTTCCAAAGAAAAACGCAAAGCACCATCTAGAAACACACATAAAATAATTAAGAATTAATACATAAAGCAAATGGATGTGCATGTGCCAAAAGCTAAGATTAAATGATAAAGCCATGCAAAAACCAAGGATATATTACAGTAAGTTGAGGGGAAAGATTCACTCTTTAGATTACCAGGTATGGGCATTAAAATGTTGACTAAACGAAAAAGCTTACTAGTACTGCTATTGTGACATTATTAACGGTCAAATAGCTTTCAATGACTAAAACCTTTAAACGTGCCATTTCTTAAAAAAAAAAAAAATTAAAAAAATATTGTTTTCTATCAATCAATCAAATTTATTTGAACTTCATCATCACAGCAGTGTAAAACACTTATGAAGCCAGTTTATAATAATAATACATATATTATTATTATATATTTTCTTACTTAGCAGTTCTTGTAAAATACAAATGCTGTCGAATAGTACATTATAGTCCAGTGTATTTATGATATGACCTAAAATAAATTGGAAAAGAAACGATTTGGGTGTTAATATACTATAAAATTGTCCAAAAATAATATATCAAAAGTTTACCAAAATCAACCTAGTGGAACGTGTACAACGGGGAAACGTTTGTACAGGGGTAAACATTAGAATGGTTTTAATCGGCTTAAAATTACTTATTTATTGGGCTACTCATAAAGTTTAAGTCTTAAAAAGGTATAGTTTGCCGTATTTATGGTCTATAGTTTTAGTACATTAAGCACATAGCGGTTCAAGGTCATTCTGGGGTATCATTTACAGATTGGTCCGATTTTGTTCAAACTGGCTGTAAATTGTTCATATGGTACTTTAGGTGAGTAATTTTATATAGATTCTTTGTTCGATAGTTCTATATAAGAATTACAAAGCTATGATGAGTGACCGCCCATAGATCATGCACCGTCAGTCACATTTTGCATTCCTATTTTGCAACGACTATCATGGATGTTGCAACCATTATTAGCTCATGTACTATATTAGACGAAAAAATTGACACCATTTTTATAATAAACGAACAGATATATTTATAATTTTACTCAATTGTAACCTTGAAACTATTTTAACTCATAACTTTTGGACTACTTTACAACATGTCGATAGGGCAAACTATACCTTTTGGAATCTTTGAAAGGTGACGAACATATTAGTATACTTTTCAACGCGCTTAACCATTTTCATATTTTGAACCCTGTATAAACCTTACCCCATAAAAATACATATTCCACTCCTTTGATTTTGGTAAACTTTTGATATGTTGTTCTTTAAGGTTTTCTCAATACAAATCTGGGGAAATTTAGCAATTAGTTAAAAAAAAAAAAAATTTGTTCAAACTGGCTGTAAATTGTTCATATGGTACTTTAGGTGAGTAATTTTATATAGATTCTTTGTTCGATAGTTCTATATAAGAATTACAAAGCTATGATGAGTGACCGCCCATAGATCATGCACCGTCAGTCACATTTTGCATTCCTATTTTGCAACGACTATCATGGATGTTGCAACCATTATTAGCTCATGTACTATATTAGACGAAAAAATTGACACCATTTTTATAATAAACGAACAGATATATTTATAATTTTACTCAATTGTAACCTTGAAACTATTTTAACTCATAACTTTTGGACTACTTTACAACATGTCGATAGGGCAAACTATACCTTTTTGGAATCTTTGAAAGGTGACGAACATATTAGTATACTTTTCAACGCGCTTAACCATTTTCATATTTTGAACCCTGTATAAACCTTACCCCATAAAAATACATATTCCACTCCTTTGATTTTGGTAAACTTTTGATATGTTGTTCTTTAAGGTTTTCTCAATACAAATCTGGGGAAATTTAGCAATTAGTTTTTAGTTAAGGCATCATTTGTCTTAATTTGACTGGCATATTATGCCATTTATGAAATGCGAATTTTTGTCCCGCCCAGCTGCAACGATTGTCTGGTTCTTGATGTCAACACAATGTGACCGTTAGCCTTGTTGTTACTCAATAAATAATTGCGTAATCACATTTTCGAATTTGGGTCAGTATCGTATCAAGAAAACTGACATTGTAAATCATGGGTGTTAGGTATGTGTATCTACTCTTTGCACGGTTTCGCTATTTGCAGGTTAGGCCTCAAATGGCATTGGAATAGATGAGAGTGTTAGTATAAGAATGCATTCACCGGTTGCAATGTATAGACCACTAAATTCTATATCATTTGACCCAAAAGAAATTGCAAAAGAAACAATTTGGTGTTATACTGTTGAATATCCAAAAATAAGAATATTAAAATTTACCAAAATCAACATAGGTGGAACATGTTGAAAATAAGGGGCGGCAACGTTGTACAGGGCTAAAAAACTTAGAAATGTTCGATGCATTAAAGATGTACCAATTTATGGGGCTACTATTAAGCGTTTGAAAAAGCTTATAGTTGGCCTATAGATATGAGTTATACTTTCAGGACAATAAACACGTAACAATTCGAGGGGTCATCCTGGGGTAACAAAAATTATAGAATGGTACGATTTCGATCGGACTGCTTGTAACTTGTTACCAATGTGGGTTCTTAACTAGATAAATGAAAATAGATTCCTTTGTTAGAACGTTCTATATAAGAATTACAGAGCTAGACTAGTGACCGCCTATAGACCTTGTAACCCCCAGTAATTTTGCGTTCCAATTAGCCAAACGAATGTCATAGATGTGCAACCAATATATTTTCGGCTCCGGATACCTTAGACTGAACAATTTGACACCATTTTAATAACAAACGCATATATCGAAAATTACCCCCATTGTGACATTGAACTTATTTTGACCAATAACTATTGAATACAACCTGCAGATATTAGAAATCTCAACGCAAAAGTTGGAGTGGTAATGAAGGAGAGTAATGCACAGGTAACTTTGGGCTCGGAGTGCGGAACAGCAGAGGAGACACTCCCATCAACTTTGCTGAAAGACATCAGATTGAAAAGTCATGAACACTTTCTACAAGAAATCGCCAACAGGCGATGGAGTCACGAAGAATGAAATCCATTACATCCTTACTGAGAAGCCCCACACTTCATTCAGATGTATCAGTCATAATAAAATTCAACACAGGCAGTAACCACCGCATGCTTCGAGCCTCCGTTACGATCAACACCAAACTAGAGAGAGCAAGATGTATGAAGCAACAGTAGAACAATTGCAGAAGCACTCACAGCTAAGGCTGTGAATTTCAACGAGTTGTCCAACAAGAGGCTCTACAGTTGGATACTTGCAAAGATCTCGGACACCCGGCGATACCCTCAATTCCGGCAATTATGGAGGAGTTGCGTTAGAAAATGCTGGCAGAGCTATTAAGCCATCAAGACCTGGAAACGCTCTCTATGGAAACAAAAGAACTGAGGGAGAAAAGACGACAGATGAAGAGGGGTGGAATGGGAATCCAACAGGTAGAATACACTAGACTTGGCAAGACCATCAGTGACTTATGAAAGAGCAAAATTCATCATTACTACAAACGAGCCAAGAACAGCTGAAAGCTCTTGAAAAAAACAAAGGACTTAACTCAGCAAAGCGGAACAGGTTGTCTAGGAAGGAAACAACATCAATCCCTGAAGGAGGAAGATGGCAGTCTAATGAAGATCTCGATAGGATTGTCAAAGTTTTACACCAACCTAGACAGCGCCAGGCAACCACAAGAAAAAAACCTTTTTGCTGGGAGTTCATGTACCCAAAAGTGGAAACACCGCCCCCTTCCATCATGCGGTCTACTTCCGAAGGAAGAGATGCAGTAAAGAAAATATAGCGAGGATTAAGCCCTGGAGAGGATAGTAATACAGCAGGGCAGGGGTTCCAAGATGGAGGTGGCCCATTAATGAGGGTTACGTATAAAGCTGTTCAACAGATGCGTGACAGAGAGAAGGAGTCCCCAGCAACTTGAAGAATGCATCTGTAGTCATTCTCAATAAGAAAGGAAGAAGAAACATCTGACATTCAAAAAAACTACAGGCCAAAAGCCTTCTAACGTCATGTACAAGGTATTCTCACAGGTCCTGCTGAAAAGAATTGCTGAACATCTGGAATGGAACAACACCAACCAAGAGCCAAGCTGGTTTTAGACCACGATTTTTACCACTGATCACATACATGTTGTTAGCCAGCTACAAGAGAAAGCCAATGAGTATAAGATCCCGCTCAGCTTTGCCTTTGCTGATTATGAGAAGGCGTTCGACTCTGTTGAATTCAAACCACTCTTCACAGCACTTGAAAACCAAGAAGTTGACCCGGCCTACATCAATCTATTACGTGACCTTTACAGTGGTGCCTCGTCCACCCTATAGCTCCACAAGGACAGTGACAAGATCAAGCTAGAGAGGGGAGCAAGACAGGGAGACAACATTTCACCCAAACTCTTCACCTCATGCCTTCAAGATGCCATCATAAAGGAGATTAACTGGGAAGGAAGAGGACTCAGCATTGATGGTGAAAATCTCTCTCACCTGATCTTTGCCGACGATATTATCCTGATTGCCAAGTCACCAGAGGAATTGGAAAGCATGCTAAATGACATTCGCAGCACCAGCAAGCCTGTCGGACTCAGCATGCATGTTGGGAAAACCAAAGTGATGTTTAATGACCACACCAGGAAATCCGAGATAACTGTAGACGGGAAAGTCATTGAAGAGGTCAACAGCTACATCTACCTTGGGAAGACAGTGAAGCGTGATGGCGATTTACTGCCTGAGATCAGAAGGAGAATTGGACTAGGCTGGGCAGCATTTGCAAAAGTGGAAAACATCATGAAAATAAGAAGACAAGTATGGAGTTAAAGAGAAAGGTGTTCAATGAATACATTCTTCCTGTTATGACATACGGCAGTGAAACGTGGGCTTTGAATAACACCACGATGGAGATACTTGCAGTTGCACAGAGGAAGATAGAGCGAATCATGCTTGGCATCAGACTTCAAGATAAAAAGAGAAATTGCTGGATCCGATCACGGACAGGAGTTACTGACTGCATTATCGACTGTATTAGGAGTGCCAAACATAGATGGGCAGGCCACGTTGCTAGACTGCAGGATAACAGGTGGACCATCAGAGTGACAGAGTGGACCCCCAGAGAATGGACCAGAAAGCCAGGGCGTCCAAAAACCAGATGGAGAGACGAAATGACAAATAAACTTGGTCCAATTTGGACAAGAATGGCTAAAGATAGAGATTTGTGGAAACATTCTAGGGAGGGGTTCCTCCATCGTGAGTGATCTAAGCCCTGGATATGAACAAGACAAACACATATAAAGTATGTTAAAGTATAACAGGAATTCTTAATCACACCTTTAATTTGATTTGATAAGTTACCAAGTATTGAAAGACAGAGATATTTATTTAAATAACCAAATGCAGCTCTCGAGCTGAATATTTAAGCTCTACCCCAAGCCCCTACCACCTCTCTCCATGTTCCTGGTAAAAAAAAAATCATATAAGCTTAAGTCACCGATCGGCAGGTAGTGTGTATGAGATTTCTTCAGTTAGAAATTGCTAAAATTGAAGGGATCAATAACAGATAAAGGGCAATCAGTCACTGTCTCATTCGCACGGCACATCTGTCAACTAACCAGTAAATCGTCGGCATGAGCTTCCCCTACCCTTGCAAGTTTTTTTTTTCTGTTTTTAGCGTTACAATACCACCGTTCTTTTCAATTATTAATATTGAATTTACATTTATAAAGGGTTAAGTATGAATAAATTGTTTGTTGAACCAATATTAAGTCAAAAGCATTCCTTTCACAATTGGCAATTATCGTTAAAAGTTTTAATATCACACTTCCACACCATTACTGAAGACTCGCCAAGAGTGCGACCTTTAATTAATAGTCTCTTCTTCAACGTTATTGCTAGCATACTAACTTCAGAGACTAGTTTGTGTATTCTCTTTCCAAGGAAGAACGAAAGTTCATGCATGTCTGACAAGCGACTCAGATGCAAAGCATATGAACATGCTTATTATACCAACAACACCACAGGTCTGAATGGCGAAAATTAAGGATGGTTTTACGTGCTCCAGCAAGGATATTACATATGCATGTGGGGTTTAAAATTTAAGGTTAGAGTATAGAGTTAGCGTTATGGTTGGGGTAAGGGCTACGTTTAAACACTGTATATCTGTCAACTAACCAGTAAATTGTCGGCATGAAATTTTCTTTAAGTTTATTTTTAAGATTACAATACCACCGTCCTGTTTAAAATATTAATATTGAATTTACATTTTAAAACGAATTTATTATAATAAACTGTATTTTGAAAACACCAATAAGTCCAAAACATTCCTTTCAGAAGGCAGGAAACCTTAAAAGAGATAAAATCACACAAAGTTAATTTCACATCATTACTGGTGACTCGCCAAGAGTGCAGACCTTAAATAGCCTCTTCAGTTAATTTAACTTAAGAGATAATATTTGTGCATTTTCACTTGTCAGTCCCAGGGAAAAAGTTCCTATGCTTGTCCGTGCAAGCGCCCAAGGCCACATACCCCCCCCACACACACAACCACACTCACACCACATGCACACGCCCCCACACACATACACCACTCAACAATAAGTAAAATATCGGCTGTCTAATTCAGTTAAAAAATAATCATAATGTTCTGAGAAAGCAATTATCGATCAGAGATTCTCACTTCGATGATAATCTGACCTCACACTCATTAGGGACAGTATAAAACGACCTTACACATCAACGCAATAGTCCTTTTAAAAAGACAAAACCTCGCTAGCGAGGATGTTTAGTACTTAAGGTGCGTTTTCCGATCGTCTTTAAAAAACCCCCTGATTTACCTGAAGTAGTATTGATTTTTTGGTATTAGATGAAAATCCTTATTTTTCATCATTGTCGTCCTGAAATTTGACCTCAAATCCATTTTCATCCCAAATATAAAAAAAAAAACCGCCGTTTAAGGTTAGGAGTGGTTAACCCACATATAGCACGATAATAGGCTTTACAACATTCATTATTGCGTCTACCATCAAACCGCAAGTTTGTTTCCCACGGGGTACTTGAGACGGGGTGTATGTGCAAGTGCGAGGCTTTCTCATATCAAGTAGAGACACGACAGATACTCGGAACAAGCCCCTTTAATATGTTAGTGTAAATACTCAGAGATCATAGTAGACCTCTCGTATAGAGAGATGATATAACCGCAGTATATATTTCAGAGGCGCGCATCCACCATACTCATGCATCAACTTTAGATTTGGAATACCACGGTTGAAAATGCCAAGCCCTTTAGACAAGCCTTTCCATTTCATAGGTGAGTGCGCCCCCTGTGTATCAAATAGATTCTAAATATTTTACGCATAGTCCCATTGCACGAGATTACCAAATTCCTTACAGGATACAGTTTCAACAATGCTTTGACAACTCATTAGGGCATGAAGTATCAACTCCTGTGGCACAGTTCAAAAGCTTTCATTCAAACAGTGTATTTAGAAACACACCCCTGAGTGTTGTGTATCTTATGATACCAAGAATCCATAAGATCATTTCATGTCATGCATGTCCAAGTACACCCACTGAACTGTGTGCCCTTGGTTGATGAGCATGTTGTAACTCAACGCATAGTGTGTGCTATTTGGGCATTGTACACATAATGGTACTCTCAAAACCATGGATCCTATCATTCATTACATGTCCAATGAACTGGGAAGTTAAGCCACTGTGATGGGTGCGCTGATCATCCAATCAAGTTTTGTTTCTAGCTGCTTAGGAAATTTAAATGATTTCCTAGTAGGCTATACCATGTCCTTAATTCTAAAATATTGGCACCCGAGGACTTTGCACTGCTACAGTACATGAGACAACCACCCCACTCTGTGCATGACCGTGAATATTCTGTCTTCTGCTGTCTGATCTGCCATCTATTGCTCGTCTCAACATATGTCTAGGGTAAGCTTGCAATGTAGTTGGCTTTTATCTATTTCCGAGTTTATACCATCTTCGATGTAAAAACGGGCGGAAAACGGGGTACTTTGTATGCGGGGTCTGATGCTGTGGTACAATTCTTACACAGAGTTGATTTAACATCGGATTTCTCGTCCCCCCCTGAGTGGTAAAAGTGTGAAGTGATCGACAGGTGTGTTCCGTGACATCTTACCCCGTTTCTTTGTTCAAAGCATTATGTTTGAAACTCTAACTGGTAAAAAAACGCACATCAGGTGTGTAAACAAATTACACAAGCATTAGGCTAAAATGCGTACTCACCGGCAACGAACAGACTATTGCAACTTCGGCCATCAATGGCAGATGACAGTGCATGGTTGTGGGAAATGTTGCCATTCTGATATGTCCACACAACACTTATAATCAGATAATAATATTAATATTGGGGTGGTAATGAAATGGACTTGTCATTGATTGTGAAATCGGAGATTCGGCCCTAACGGACAGGTCTCGGACCCATTTAAGTTTCTGAATTCGGTAAACCTTCACGAGTATCACTGCGAGCGCTGAGTATCCAATGCATGGGTAGCTTATTTATTGCTCAGTCTCAGTAAATTTATGAGTCGTTATTTATGCCAAGAATGATATTTCCAATTAATCTGACAATTATAACCTATAGCTTTACTGGTGCACGTACTTCGTTACACGACTACACGACGTGCAAGAAAATCAAGTGTGTTAAAATCTGGAGGGACATACTGAAACGAGCCATTTACCCGGGTGAGCAAACTGATAGGGCCCTTGCCACAGAGAATAAAATATGTTTTGATGACTTTTGTCGAGCCATCCTCCAGATCAACCAAGCATTGTTGAGAGAATACAGTTACACGCACTGGTTCACCCGCCTGAACATGTTCAGTAGTTTGCTGGGGATTCCTTTGTATTCTCTGCATGCTTGGGTTCTGGAGGCAGGTTGGCAAGATAAACCTATGACATGCTTTCGTGCAAGCGCCCTAGCTTTCTGATGAATAAACATATAGTTATACATGCCATCCAAAGTATTACTCGATCAATGTCCAATGAGTAAATTAATGTTGCTCAACAGTGGGCAAACAGTATGCTCAACATCCGTTGATTAAAAAACATTGTATCAACGGTGAGCAAGGGAAAATTCTACTCGAAATTACAGTTACAAAAGATTACGGTGTTCAAGAAGAATCAGCTCATGTAAGTGTGACTCGTCAGGTGTTTAAAAAAGGAACTTGCCATGCTGTTGTGTAAACTTTTAACACATCACCGCTGTGTTAAAAAGTTACACATAATAGAGTACAAAAGGGACAACACGAATTGTCATAAAAAGGGAAACTTGCACGCCGTTGTGGAAAATTTTAACACATCCTGTTGTATAAATTTTAAACATCCTGTCGTTGTAAAATTTTGACCACGACATGCTGTGTAAAAAAGGGGGAACTCGCATGCCGTTGGGGTATGTAAATTTTTAACATTCACCGCTGTGCTAAAAAGTACAAAGGAGTACAAAATTTACCCCACTCATTGAAAAGCTGTACCTCACCATGGTTGTGTAAAGTTTACCCCACTGGCATTGCGAGTTCCCTTTGTACAGAAATGTGTTAATATTTTTACCCCACTTGTGTAATTATTTTTAAGTGTGTCGTAAAAGTATTATAATTGAATATTCAAATTCCTATTTTACGACAATCTGCAAGAGAGACGGTTCATGATTTGGCATTTCATGACCTATGACATCGGCAACTGCCAGAGAGAATATTCGACCTATGATTGGTATTTTTTATTCTGAAGATTATAATGCCAAGCGATCAAACTATATTTTCTACTTGGCGAAATTGAATACCCGGTATACCACCTTAAGCTGGCAGTGCGCTTGGTTCTTAGACTACTCCGCTCTGGAAATCGGTACCTGTATTCGCCCGCGTGTTACTTTGTACTTCGGGCTGGACAGAGTATAAGAAGAAATCACTGTTGCTAATAAAGTTGGAAATACAATTTTTACCATTTTTATGGATGCTTTTTTAACGGTCTGTGAGTTATTTCGATATTTGGTGGATATCGCCACACTACTAGATTGATCAGTCTCTCCGAACATATCACCAATCACATGAAAACTTAGTCCCAACACTTAACCCATTTAGAAACTATGTCCTAAGCCTGAGAGGAAGAGGGCTTTGAACAACAGATTTAAGGATTTGTTACAATTTTGTCACATCAGTCGTTTGACAGAGGAACAAATTTTTGCGTGATTTCAGGCATCGAAATGTTCAACTAGTAAGTTCAATGTACTGTTTTAAATGTCAATCAGTCACTAACTAATATCGAGTATGGCCCCCCTGACATGATTAGGGCGTCAAGATGTCGCGGCATACTGTCCACAAAGTTTTTATGATGTCAATGGGGCAGCCCAGAGCGTCCCCACCAATCTGTCAACAGCCTGTACAGACTACTGTAGAGTTTATAGAAGATTGTCCCTGTCAGTGATGCTGGGCCTCAGGCATCCCAGCATGATCGATAGGGTTGAATGAAATCACGGGAGGCAAGAAGGCATGGTATCTGTCCCCCCCCCCCCGACCCTCAAGATGGTCTCACTGCAGCGGTACCCTGTGCGGACGTGACGTTGTGTCTTGCATCCGAAAAATTGTTGCAATAATAAAACCCTTCTGCATGTGGCAGACAGTGGTTTTCCAGATGTCCAGGTACCACGGCGTCCATGTTCACTGGCGCCACCAGTGACGGTTTTTTTCCTCCTATAATGAATGGCCGCCCCATCCCATCACGGGCCCCCACCAGGATGTAGGCGATAATGAATACCGTAATCTCGGAGGTTCTCACAACGTAATTGCGAATCCTTGTTTCCATCTTGCTGGTGTTATATAGCATTCATTTTTTGATTCAACTTTTTCAAAATCGTATTTTTCTCAATTCTATTTTGAAAACGATTTTCTCAGGGGAAAATACTTGTTTACTTATAAAAGAGAGAAGGGAATTATACCCTAGTTGTTTGCAAAGTGCACGTTTAGTTGCGCACAATAGGGGACGTGGGGAATATCAATGTATTTTAGATGGGAACTTGTGTGAAGGCATTATATATTTGCCGATTTTGAGTTTTAAGTCTCGCGGTCACAGTTGTAATAAGCTAGACAGTATGGTTATATAGCTAGTTTTATCGACAATAATGGTAGATTTATGCTACACACCAGTGGCCAGGATTAGTATATGGTCATTCAGTGGAGCAGCGAAAGTGGCTTGGGAATCAAAATAGGATTCCAACGTGTTATGGACAGATTAGAAATCGTGGGATTATCTGGACTGAATACTGTGGAAACTTTTAGTGTCGTCGGGGACTTATAACATGTCGTCTTGAATGGCCAAAGATTAATTTCAGGACTGAGAAGATTCAATGGAATTTACCTAGGATTTTATAAGTGTGATTGCTATGATGTCATATGAAGTCTTCGTGTAGGACATATCATCGTTGAACTGCAACGCTTCTTTCTGGACATTACTGGACATTCGTGAGGACAATAAGATAACTATGGGTTGTAATTGTGTAATTGATTATGTAATGTTGTGGTGGACATACCAAATTCTTGAACCATTCAAATCATTTAAATCTGTATATTTTATAATATTTAGATCACTGTGCACAAGGCTCATTTATTTGTGTTTGAAAGGTATTTCTAACCTTTGACGCCTACGCGACGTCATAACAGACTTTGGAGGCTAGTTCCTTGGGAATTGGAATTGAGAATAAATTTGAGCCTTATTGTTCAAAACGACAACCTAAAAAAGTGTTAATATTGTAACATGCGACACATTTTAGCATACAGAATTTTGTGTGTGTATTAACATGTACTACATTGTAGTTTGGTTCCAGTTAGCATATGTTGTGTTGTAGAGTACAATACAATGGAGTTTGATCCAGAAGTGTCATCGGGCAAATAACTTGGAGAAGTTGAGGAAGATGAGGGAAGCCTGATTTAATGAAACTAGCCAAAATTTAGGACTGTGAGGCACAAATGCCAAAGAGGAAACAAAAAAACAGATCATCAAAAATAGTTTGATTGAAGAGTTTGGCCAGGAAGTGTTTGGATAGTTCATTCATGGATAGGATAGAAGAGATTCTGGAACAGGGTGGCTAGGAAAGAAGTTAAACTAAAGAGATGAAACATTTGCAAATGGAAAAAGAAAAGACTGCAAATTGAATGGAAAAAAGAAAAGTTGCAAATGGAGATGCCCAAAAGAAATGCAGACAAAGGAAATGGAAATGCAAAAAGAAATGAAACAAAAAGAAATAGAATGCAATGAAGAAAAGGAAATGACGATGAAACAACAAAAGAGCTCTTGATGCCAGTTAGAGTTAGAAAAATTGAAAAAACAACAGGCAGCTCATCAGACTCTTTCAAGCCCTTGTTTTAATGCGGCGAAAAATATTCGCCTAGTTCAGAAATTTCAGGAACAAGAAGTAGGACAAATTACTGTTTACACTTGAGAAAATTGCCAATAGCTGAAATGGACCAAGAGTCTTGGACCTGTTGCTACCGTCAGTGTTCATTGTCCCAAGCCCGAGGAACTATAGAAATAATATTAGGCCATGTCATTAGACAGATGTAGTGATTATGACGAGGGTAAGCAGGCAGTGCTCAAGCTTATGAATTGGTACCAGAGGCATATAGACAAAAATTCAGTTCTTGGTCAGAAAAAAAGGATGACCCAGACAAAATGTTGAAATTTGCCCGGTGCCCTTAAAGGAACCAAATGTTTGATCGCTGGCTTCTCTCAAAAGAAGTCGGGCAAAATTTTGGTCACTTAGGGATTTGATGTTAGTTGGAGAGTTCAAACAGTGTCTACATCCAGTTATCAAAACACATCTGGATTGAAAACAATTGCAGTTGCGTGAAGCATCCGTAAAGGCCGACGATTTTGCTTTGACTCACAAACTCAATCATACTAGTAGGCTAGCCAAGAATTTACTAGTTACAACAAGTACAACAATAAGTCGGGTCTAACAAAAGCTCTCATGGTGCACCCAGGAAGGGAAATCCCAGTCGGTTTCCGAGAAAAGGGGAGTAAAGAAAGTAAGGGTGCTAATCAAAAACATGGTATGGGACCCAAATCTCGTTCCACATGCAATCACTGGAAGACGCCGAGTACATCAAGGTCACGGTGTTGGAATCATGGCTATCCACCCACAAAGGAGGGAGCCAAAAGTGGATCAACACCAATAGTTTTGGCCAGTTTTACTTTGAGGTCAAAAGTTCATTCGTCTGTTCAAAAACAAGAACTTCCACAAAAAGGGAATTGACACAGAAAAGTAAGGGATGACTTTAAGGCCTTTTGTTTTGGAGGGATTGTGTCACTTTCAGGTGATCCAAAACCCATTAGATCCAAAACCCATTAAAACATCTGGACCCATGCTGCGCACAGTCTATGATATTGGAATATGCACTTCCATTTGATATTGATAGTTCCACAGGACGCTAGTGCATGATTCAGGGGATATTTATGGATTGTATTAGTGTCCCTCTACACAAAATGAATTTGAATCAGACTTGGTTTCTGGAACTGTCACGATTGGTGTGTAGACAGAACTCCCAGTAAAAGGGGTTTCCATGTTGTTAGGGAATGATTTGGCATGGGGGAACGTACTCCCAGATCACATAGTTTCCCAGGTGCCCTGTGGTAGTGGATGAATTTGATATGAAATAGAACTTTTTTCCCCGCATGTGCTGTAACTAGGTCAATGACCACATAAATCTCTCACAGAAAACAGTGAGCAGGTTTGATAGTCAAAATACAGCAACACATCTAGGAAGAGCGTTGAGGATGACTTTGGTCCCAAATTTAGAGGATACTTTGCTCCCCTCCTCCTCAAATTAGAGGAATTGGAGATCATCTTCCCTCTTCAGGGAAGCTAATTCCCCAATGTTAGTGAAACTCCGCAGCCCCTGAGCAAACACAAGTGACGAGCTGGGTAAACAATGAAAATCCACCCGCTGAGCATGATAGAGTTTGGACTGTAAATGAGACCCTTTACGCCATGACAAGCTTGTAAATGAGGCGGTACAGTGACCCCGCACTTAGGAAATTATGTGAGAGGGCATTGACGCAACAGGAAGCGAGCAAATTCCTGTATGTTTCTACAAGAGCAAAAAATGGGGTCCTCATGAGAAAAATGGGCGCCACCAGGATGCACTTTGTAATGATGACGAATTGAAGGTTGTGCATCAAATTATAGTTCCAAAGGTATACCTAGAGGAGTGAAGGCATATCCCGATGATAGTCCCATGCAGGACATTTCGGTGTGAGGAAAAACACATGACATAATTAGTAGTCAATTTTGGTGGCCTACACTTAAAAAGGATGTGTCTGAGTATTGTCGACTTGTCCACAAATGTCAACATTGTGTCAAGCCTAATCAGAAAATCCTACTGCTCCCTTGCAACCAATACGAGCATTTGAATGAGCATTTAGTAGGGTGTTAATAGATTGCGTGGACCACTTCCAAAGACCAGAGTCAGGAAATCAGTTTTACTGACCATCATGTGTGCTTCCACAAGATCCTGAGGCTATACCCTGAGAAATATTGGGCACAGAGTCATATAGTGAAAGTTTCTAACAAAGTTTTTTCACTTTAGTAGGCCTTCAAAATCAATTCAGTTCTGATCAAGTTCTAATTTCAAATGTCCTTTTATTTGCACAATTCAATGGACCATATTGGAATTCCGTACAGTTCTTCAGCATTACCACCCAGAATCCCATGGGGCCCTAGAAAGGTATACCACCAAACATTGTACAACAATGATCAAAACTATTTGTTTTTGAATTTGAATGGGAGGGCGGGGAGTTCACATCTCTGATTTGCTTATACCAGGGAGCTGTACAAGAGATCCATTAGGATTTAGTCCTTGAGTGGGTTTGGGTCACCAAAGTTTAAGGGGACCATGAAGCTAAATGAAGGAACGAAGTGGTTTGTGAAAATCCTGATTTAATTTGCTAGACTAATGTGTCTCAATTTCAGACACAGGCTCCAAAGAAGGCCACAAAATGCCAACAAAATCACAACAGAAGCCAGACCAAATTGAAAAACAATGGTATGACAAAGATGCCAGTGAAGAGTATTCAAACTAGGTGACAGAGTTTTGGCACTGTTTCCAATACAAGTGTCATCCTTGCAGCGCCACGTATCTGGACCATATGAAGATTGAGAAACAAGTGGGATACCTTGACTAATGTGATCAAAACACCAGGTAGACTAAAAGTCGACAATTCTGTCACATAAATACAGGGTGAGTCAAAGATTTACACTCGATGTCAGACAAATTTTAAAATATTTAACAAGTTTCAGAAATTGTTTTTTATACACTGGAAACAGTAGCTCATTATATCCACTAGTCATTGGAAAAAAATCTTAAAGTTTATCTTTTCTGCAATATTGCAGATCTGGTAAATTTACGGAAAGCCGCCAAAAACCATATTGACCACGGTTGTACAATTCTCACGTCCACAGCATCAAAAGCTATTGGGTTATTCATCGAAATTGCTCATACTTTGGTCATTTCGTTCTAAAGTAACCATTAGTTTACCTAATCCATACCGACTGTTTGGTTGATAACATTTCTTTAACAATAGTCAATTACAGTAGCGTAACAGGAGCAGGGTGGAAGGGGACCACGCAATTGTCCCCCTTCCCATTACCAATGAAATATAAATCTTAAAGCTAGCGGTAAAATAAGGAAAGTGGGAAAAGGACCAGCATACAGTGTCTTAATAAACGACGAGGGAAACTTTGAAGAGGAAAGATTAAATTCAAAGGGAACGGCCAGATGGACGTTGAATGTGTGTAATGTTCCAAATATTGGATGCCCCAAGTAGCCCCCCCCACCCCACCAAAAAAAAAAATCAGGTTAGGGAGTCGGTGGAAAATGGTGGTCAACCCGGCTGTATTGCTCAGGATTGCCTACATATTGGCATTCACTGTTCCGTGAAAAGATATGTGAACAATATCGAACATTTCTTGAATAATGCTTCAAGATATGGGTGTAAAATTCCATAATTTGTTATTGATTTCACAATAATAAAATATTTTTACATTTTTCATGGTGAGTTTACAAAAAGGTATCAACGCAACGCAAAAGAATGGCATGATGTACTTGTGTATACTCATCCAAAGTCTCCTTTTGGCCAAATTCCACAACAGTGATTTCCGTGGAGAGTGAAAACTGGGTACCTATTTTAGTTAGCATAAGTCGCAATGCAAATTCAAAAATCAAAACTCAAAAACTCAAATTTTTTCTCTAAGTAGATGAAAGAACCTATTGTATATGTGATAGTCGGTATCTTTGGTAAATTTTTCACCGTTTAAGAAAATTCAAACAACCGAGTGTCGAATCTTTTTTGACTCCCCTGTTGCTCAAAGAGAATACCATTAACGAAAATGCATGCATCAACATGTGCTTGCACAAGCTTGCAGGAAGCT